>JAVFHW010083175.1:0-52780 GCA_032159205.1 Eurystomus glaucurus suahelicus
AAACGCCTCTCCCCAGGTGTCTCTGGGCAAGTTTACCCCCTTGTACCTCCTTGTACAAGTGTCTTGTTCTTGGCTCGTGACTATGCCGGGGCAACGGGGGGGGGAATTAGAGAATTGGATTCACGGCTTGCTACGCAGGTAGGAGCAGTTCATCTAGATTCTCAATATATATCAGATGGTGGAAGAATTGCTGCCAATTCCCGGCTATCAGCCTGGTCCTGGGCCAACTCCCAGCGAGGAAGGGACTTGTTCTCTCTCGGTGGTGGCACAGGCGGAAAAGAGAGAGAGGCGGGGCTTTCTTCTGCTTTTATAGTGTCCGTTATCTTCAGATTCTAGAAGAATCCAGGCACTCCTCAGCCGTTCCCGGCAGTCCTAGCAGCCGCAAAGCATCTCTGGGAAAGGGAATTCACTGTCTCAATGAGACATAAATCTCCGTTCACTACAATTGTGTAAAATAATCTTGTGCAAACTTTTCATCTCAGAAGAAAGTATACAAAAAATACTTGTTTGTGGGGATTTTGGGTTTTTTTGGTAGTGGTGTTTTCTTTTATTCTAAGAAAAAGGCATTGATGATAAAGTCCTTATTATGCCATCTTTATTAATGTTTCAGTGCTTTAGGTATGAAAGCTTTTATGGATCCCCTGTCTCAAGAACCACAAGTGTAGATCATACATTCTCTCTGCAAATAAAGTTGTCCTGTAACTACTAGACATCTTAATCACGCAGACCAATGGCAGTTGTTGAGAAAATATAATCTTACTTAAATATTTTTTCACTTCTTCTAGTATCAGATGTGTGGTGTCAACTCGCTCTTCACAGGAAAAAACCAAACATTTGTCCCGGAAAAGATAACATTCTTGAAGGAAACACAAAATGAGCACAAGTTTTTCTGAGGTGGGCTAGGATAATTGGCGTCTTTGAAAATCAGGCTGTAAGTGGAAATTGTTTTAGTTAGACAATGGATTGGATTTATAAGATAGTTCCTTTTATATGACTGAATTAACTCTAAGCTTCTTTATGATCTGTTTATATTGATGTGAAAATCTACTAGCAAAAAGAAAATACTCTCTGAGGATGTAATTAATTTGTGTTGATCTATTCTGTAGTTGAAATCGAACCAGAGCATATGCATCACACTTGATTGGCTAGCCAAGACACTGGCTGAACTGATTAATAGTCTTCTGAATCAAATGTCAGCTTTCTTCCTAAATTAAATAAATTCAAGTGAACCTCTTAATATAGAAATAGAAAACATAAATAGTGTGCTTCAATATGATCCATTAGTTGCACCCAACAGTAAAGAGAATTGAAGGTCCCAGCTGTTTTACGTTCAACCATAAGGCAAAGCCTAAACAATGCAATCAGTTTGTTCTAAATTCCTTCCAGCATAGCTCAGGATGGTCTCTGACAAGCATACATAATCCTCTGAGGAGCTCTGTAGCTCTGTGAAGTTCTCTTTTACATCCAGTTTTAAATAGAATAAGTTTTGTATTTTGTTACTTAATTCTCAAGACTGTGAATACATACACACAGAAACTGTCAGAAAAAAATGTTACTTCCACAAAGTCTGTCTGGACTTGGCTTAATTTTATGCATCTGTAACATACACAGGTTGTCATGCAGCTTTTCCTGAGGGAAAATGCAGATCTTGAAACAGTCACATACTAAACGAACAGGTCTTGAATCCCCTTAATGTAGGCTGGGTACAGATGAAAAGTATGGGGAGTACCGATGACCATCTTTGGCTCTTCAGAATCTATAGAAAGGCTGGGTTTTGAGAAAGTGATAAAGAAATTTTTAGAGGCAGATAGGACAACATTCATGATCATGTTTTGAGTTTGATACCAATACTATCTTGTACACTCTAAATAGACCTACTTTTGTTGGTTCCTCTTCTCCCTTTTACTCACTTTTTTAGCGAGTGTTGTCTGTGTTTTATGACTGACTTTTTAATGCTTTTCTGATGGTTGAAAGCTACATTAAAGAGCAATGTTGCACATTGCTTTATATGAGAATTTGGCTATCTACATCTGAATTCAATTATTGTTGCACTCAATTTTCAGGAACACCTGCTTGCATTACAGTTTGGCAGAATAACCCAGGCTTTTGACCTCTAGAAATGAAGCCTGTTGTGGCCTAAGAGCATAGAGTGGGTTACTTTGCAGTCATTGATTGCATACCTTTTGGATTCCTGAAACATCTCACCCTGTGGTATCCTATGGCCAGTGAAACTTCAATCTACAGAACATATTCAATATAGAGAAAACATTCGTTTTCTTTTAATTAATTTGAAAAAAAAAAAAACAACCTTATTATTTGGATAGTTCCATCTGAGGTTTCAATGTTACTTTCTCTTTTCCCAACTCTAGTCAACATCTTCTTGAATCAGAATCATAACAGAAGTTACCATGTTTGTTATGGGTCTCAAATTTGGAGGTAATATCTGGTAAATTTTGATTACTGTTTGACATTGGAGATGATGCCTTTTCCAAATTTTCTTGTACAGTGTTTTCAAAGAAAAATGGGGGTTTTTTTCTCCCTCTTCCTGGGTGCTTTCTGGCACACAGCTGTTTGTGACAAAACCCCATACTTCAGGGTAAAAATATGAAAAACTACAAAGTCTGTTTAGTTTTATTTTTTTACACACAAGTGTGTACAAAGCACACTGAGGTATTACAGCCATAGCCTAATGTAACTAACAGTGTAGCTAAACTTGCTTTATTTGCCCTGTGTCAGTCTCCACTACAAGTATGAAGCTTTTGTGTAAAAAACCTGAAGGACATCTGTTTGTCTGCATCCTAGTGAATAAAAAGATTTGTAATACTGGATGTACTCCAGGCACATTTTTCACTTGTTCTTTCTTTTTCATTCTTTTATGTTAAGTAAAGCACCAAACATATGTGAACTTGGTAAACCAGGGGAAAAAAAGAAACTGTGAAAGCTCTTAAGAACAAGAAAAGGCACTCCTAAGTCTATTAATGGCATAAGCTATGGATTTTTAGCTTTTCAGAAAGACAGTTTTGTCTAAAAGCTTATTTTGATTCACCTGCAGAACAAAATGTGAAATGAGAAATACTCAGTTCTGCTCTCATCCTGCTGCTTGTTAACAACTGATAATCATGAGACATCAAAAAATGTTCAAAATTTAAATGGTAGCTGAAGACATTGGGCAAACTCAGGGCTTGCTGAACAACGTAATTGTGTATTAGGAATACAAGTTGCAGAAGTAAAGTTTTGATGTGAAGTCTCCTTTTATTTCACCTAATCCATAGAATTATCCTCCAAAGCAGATTAGACAAAGAACAGAAATGGAAAAGAATCACAGAATCATAGGGGTTGGAGAGGTAGGGGTTGGTCCCTACCTCTGGGTATCATCTGGTCCAACCATCAGAAGCTCCATACCAACAGAAATTGCAGTCACCTAAGTAGTTCAGCAGGCTTCTAATGCATTTCGTTCATTAAGGCTTGTGACCAGTTTGGACAGCTATGAATTTTTATTGTGATTCTCCTGTTTTCCAGTATGATCCCGAGATGAATGGCTGTTGTTTTGTTTTGCTTTTAGAGTACAGATAAATGGGATTACATGTCTAAGCATTTTCCTAGCTATAGGAATTACCTTGCTTTTCTGAGAGCTTTCTACTAATCTTTCTTGTCTGCTTGAATCTGTTTAGGTTGTTGGGTTTGGGGTTTTTTCAAAATAAACTCACCCAGATTTCTGTACCAGTTCATGACAATCTGAGCAAAAAATCACCCTTATTTTGTGGCCAGTCATACCCACAGCTTAAAACAAAATCAGAAATTACTTTTGAGAAGTTAATGTGTATGTGATAAGCTACTCATTACAGAAGTGTAACACAAGTCTATGTATATTGTGCTGTAAAGACCAAACTATTACAAAGCAGTAATCGCATGTGCTTCCTCTTCTGGCTGTCACTACTAACAACACTCTCTTCACTGACCTTGTGCACCCTATTATCTCTCCCTTTGACACTTGCTGCTTGCAACTCTGCCCTATGTTTCTAAGTGACAGGCTCCACTTATAAATTGGTAACTGTCACAGTAAACAAGCAGTTGATTATCATTTTACTAGATATATTTTCTGTGTATAGTGGCCTGCAGCTGGTGCAGTGCTGACATCATGTGGTGCTCAGTACCATGGAATGATGGTGATGGCAGTGGAACAAACTCCAGTTGCCTGGAGACTTCGTCACTGTTCATGGTGATTGCTAAAACTCAAGTGTACAGGAAGTGGTATGTAGTCGGTTAACCTTGGCTGAGCACCATGTGCCCACCAAGCCACTCTATCACCCCCTTTTCCTTCCCCTCTCCCTCCTTGGCAGAGCAAAAAGAACAGGGAGGAGAATAAGATGAGAAACAAAAAGCAGTTTAATAATAATAGAAGCAAAGCTAAGCAAATCTGCACACTGAAGCAAAGGAGAACAAAGTTATTCTCTACTTCCCATCAGTAGGCGATGTTTGGCCACTCCCTGCGAAGCAGGGCTCCAAGACGCGTAGCGGTTGCTCTGGAGGACAACAGAACGGCCCCCCCTTTCCTCCTCCTTCTCCCTAGCTTTACAGCTGAGCTGATGTCATATGGTATGGAATACCCCTTTGGTCAGTTTGGGTCAACTGTCCTGGTTGTGTCCCCTCCCAAGGCCTTGCCCACCCCATCCCACTGGGGGGCTGAATGTTGGGAAGAGCGTTGGTGCTGTGCGAGCACTGCTCAGCAGTAGTCACAACACGGGTGTGCTATCAGCACCCTTCTAGCTCCCAGCACAAAACACTGTTGCTATGTGGAAAACCAGCTCAGCCAGACCCACTTCACTGTAATATTTAAACTAGGGAAAAATCTCAAAAAAATGACAGGACTGTGAAAACATATTCAGCCAGCTGCACTTTTATATTATAATAAGAATTGTGATAGGGAAAAAAATAAGTATTTCTTCATACTAACCAATTTTCTATATTTTTTAAAAAAAGAAGTCAACACACAAGAAATCAATTTCTCCTTAGACTTTTTGTATAATACTTAGCTTGTGTTATTAGATGACATGGAATCACTTGTGGCTATTGGAGAAAACAAGGCTATGAAGAACTTGAGGAGCATAACAAAGTTAGGTGCCTGGGAGGCAGAATGACAGATGAGATTGTCTGTTGTCAGTGCAAGCTAATGCACAATAAAAGGGATGATTGTAACTGGAAATATACCTTGGGGGGAGTTCTAAATTAACTGTACCTTTAAGGGAAAAGGATCTGTGCATAAGTCCATGAAATTATTTGCCTAAAACATAGTTGTGCACGAGGAAAGAAAATAAGAAAATAAGATTAGAAGAAGAAGAGATAATAAGGATTCTTGTGATCGTATTAACTCTTATATAATGAAGAGTAGAATGAAACATTGAATACAGTATATTAGCTATAAAACTTGATTATTATTCTTTATCTCTGATCCTTGTTATCCTATGTAGAAGAAGAAAATACGTATACCATAGAATCATGGGGGGTTTAGGCTTAAATTTACGTATTTTAATTTACATGAATTAAGCAGGACCTTCTGTAGCTTAACAATCATCATTTTAACACAGCTGTTTTATACTGATGAAACAGTATTTATTTGTTGAGAGAAATGTGGTTCCTGGGGAAATATAATGAACTGAGGTGACAGTAAAATAAAGGGAAGTTGTAGAAGAGAAAATTTGTCCAGTGTTACCTCATTTCTGTAGTGTCATAGGAGAATTTTCATGGATAAGAATTTACTGGTTATGGAGCAGATCATCTTGAGCGCTATCAGACAACATGTAGAGGTGATCAGTCAACCAGCTTATCAGGCCCAGTTAGCATGGGTTCATGAAAAGCAAGTCCTGCTTATCTAACATCATCTCCTTCTATGATCAGGTGACCTGCTTAGTGGACGAGCAAAAGGCTGTGGATGTTGTCTACCTGGACTTTAGTAAAGCCTTTGACATGTTTCACACAGCATTCTCCTGGAGAAACTCTTCAGCTCATGGCTTGGATGGGCACATGCTTCACTGTGTAAAAAACTGGCTGGATGCCTGGGCCCAAAAAGTGGTGGTGAATGGAGTTAAATCAGGTTGGTGGCTGGTCACAAGTGGTGTTACCAAGATGTCAGTACTGGGTCCACTTCTGTTTAATGTCTTTATCTATGTCCTGGAATGAGGGGATTGAGGGCAGCCTCAGTAAGTTTGCAGATGAGACTCTTTGGGTAAGAGTGTTGGTCTGCTTGAGGGCGGGAAGGCTGTACAGAGGCATCTGGACAGGCTGGATCAATGGGCCAAGGCCAAGTGTATGAGGTTCAACAAGGGCAAGTGCCATCTTCTGCACTTGTGTCAAAGCAACCCCAGACAATGCTATAGGCTTGGGGAGGAGTGGCTGGAAAGCTGCCCAGTGGAAAAGGATATGGTAGTGTTGGTCAACAGCTGGCCGAAGATGAGCCAACAGTGTGCCATAGTGGCCAAGAAGGCAAACAGCATCCTGGCATATATCAAAAATAGTGTGGCCGGTAGGAGTAGGAAAGTGATTGGGCCCTGTACTCAGCACTGGTGAGGCCACACCTTAAGTACTGTGCTCAGTTTTGGGCTGCTTACTAAAAGAAGGACATTGAGGTGCTGCAGTATGTCCAAAGAAGTGCAATGAAGCTGGTGAGAGGTATAGAGCACAAGTCAATGAGCAGCTGAGGGAACTGAGGTTGTTTAGCCTGGAGAAATAGAGGCTGAGGGGAGACCTTATCAATCTCTACAACTACCTGAAAGGAGGTTGTAGCAAGGGTGGGATCAGTCTCTTCTGCCAAGTACCAAGTGTTAGGACAAGAAGAAATGATCTCAGTTTGCACCAGGGCAGCTTTAGGCTGGATATTAGGAAAAAAATTTTTGCTGAAACGGCTGAGAACCGTTGGAACAGGCTGCTCAGGGAATTTGTTGAGACACCAGTAGATGTGGCACTTAGTGACATGGTGTAGTGCTGGACTTGGCAGTGTTAGGTTGGTTGTTTGAATCAGTGATCTTAAAGGTCTTTTCCAACCTAAATGGTACCATGCTTCCGTGATTTCAAGGAAAATGCTGCAACTTCTTGGATTTTGACTAAATGATGGAATCAACAACATTACTAGACTCTAAAATATTAAGTGGACTCTCTGCATCTGCTCTGTATAGTCTCCTGAAGTTGTCATTTGCAAAGCATTTAATATTATAAATTAACTCTGCAGATTAAGTAACCACATGCTTTTATGTGTCTGTTTGCTCTCTAGAATTTGAACTACTTTATAAAGTACAGTTGAAGATGACACCCGGTTGATATACTACCATGGAAAGACTTTGTGCCTGTTTTATAATTTTGATATTTTACTTTACTCAAAACAAGTCTCAAAAATTATAAACATCTTTAAGATGATGGTTTAATTTTAATGAGTATTCTTGGAGCCACAACGGTTTATGAAATCCAATATTGGAATGTCCATTTCATTTTGATTAAAAGTTATACCCTACGACTGCAATTTACTCTATAACCGAAGCAATTATATCGGTGTGATCACTATCTGCACTAGGCACAATTTCTACTCAATGCTATTCTTCTGTATTTTTTCTTGAAAGGGAGAGGCTTTTGTTAATCTTATATCACATTGAAAATAAAATAATCTACCTATGGAACTCCATCTATCATCAAAGGAAAACAAAATATTAATCTCTTACAATATAACCTTAATTTCTTTATCAGTGCATTCATAAAGCAAATTGTTATAAGAGACAAAAAATGCTTGTTTTCTGTTCATGCACTCAGCAAGTACAGAGATAACTTATGAAAATAGATAATTTCAATTCAGATTAAAGAAGTCATCTTGAAAAAGTTCAACATAGTCAATAAACTGTCACAATTTTCGTAGGACCTTATTCTGAAACTAGCGATGTGTCAGAGAACTTCTGCTGTACTGTGTCAGAGAAATCAGTAGGTTTTCTAAGGCTATAGTGCTCTGGCATTCTATATAAATTGCAGGGCTGGCATTTCAGAGTGAAAGAGATGCACTTATGGTAGTAATTTTGACAGGTTCCTACTCCAAGCAATTTCTGAAGTTAAACAAAAGTGCATGATACTAAGAGATCTATTTATGTAATTTCCAAGTTCTAAACTAGAAAACCCATTCTTGAATTCTTTTGAATTTCAATACTTTTTTAGTTTTAGTAGCAAATATAGAGAAATTGATGTGACCCCTCAATGTGGCCTCCATTTATGGGGTTTGGACTTTACAATAATACTGAGGGAAATCTCTATTTGACCGAGGCCTTTTAGTATACAACTACAGAAAGTATGAATGCCTTTTTAGGCTGCAGTATGTCTGTTTCAATTTTGTACCAACAGCACAAAATCATGAAAACATAGGAGAAGTCATTAATAAACCAGGAGAAACAATTATTCAGCTCAGAACCTTATCTTTGACAGTGGCCAAATGTGAATTCCTAGGACAAAATGAAAGAAAAAGGAATGTTTTTTATTACTTTGTCTCCCAACACTGAACTAAAACTATTTCAGGTAAGAGGCTTAGATAGTGTCTGTGTACTTTATAGATTTATCTTCCAGAGTTTCAGCATCCATGATGTCCTGCTGCAAGGAATTCCACCACTTAGCTACCCTCTGTGAAAACCACTTTGTTATACCTTTTAAGGGGAAAAAAATGAAAAACAGTGAAATATTTATACATTTATACGGTCAGTAGCTTCTCTAATTGAGGGAATCAATCTCACACTCACTGAAAAAAAAACCCTGCAGCTTTTCCCCTCAGTGATGCTCATAGCATTATTTCATCTCCTATGTGGAAAGTTGTTCTGCAAGGGAGGGGAAGAAGCAGTGAAAAAACCTTACACTGTGGTTCTGGTTTACTTTTGGATTGCATGGAGAGGAGATCTCTGATTCTGTTCTTACTATATTAAAGGAAAAAGTCTTGACTTTTATCTAGACTTGGGCCAAACCTTTTTTTAGCTTTTCATTTGTGGATGAAAGAAGCTTAAGCTCTACCATATATATCTGCTGGATACTTTAAAAGAGCAGTGGTTTCTGTTATGACATACTATGTTTCAATAAGCTGCACCTCAGAGGTGCTTAGCCTGAGGCATGAAAGCATGGTACATAACATGCTGTGGCTTGGCTGACCTGTCAGGAAGAATGGAGAAATGATAAATTTGTGAGTCTTGAGCAGCCCACAGGTACTCTTACTGTAATGCCAACCTTCATTTCTCTGAACTAGGTGGCAGGCTATTTAGTTTAGCCAAGAAAACCAGTGAGTTTAGTCTTATGATAAGAAAAAGGGCACAGAGTTTAACTTTGGGACTTTCAAGAGACTTAACAAAGATAAATGTAAAGTCATGTACCTGGATGGAATAATCCTGAGCAGCCATCCAGGCTAGATACTGCCTGCCTGGGCAGCAGCTCAGCAGAAGAGTCGCTGGGGAACTGTGAGCTCAAAAGGAGATACTTAGGGGCTGGGCAGCAGCAAAGGCCATCTGCATCTACTGCTGTAGAAGCAGGGGCATAGACAGGAGATGGAGAGATGTGATGATCCCCCTCCACTTAGACCACACTTGGAAATCTGTGCCAGGTTTTGGTCCCCTCTGGCTGAAGGGAAGAAGTGAACAACTGGAGAGGGTCTAGTGGAGGGCCACTGAGGTGAACTGTAGTTATTGTGGTCTTCCAGTATATAGAAGGTAGTGATAGAGAAGATTGAGATACTCTCTTCACAAGAGTACATTATAACAGGACAGGAGGTAATGGGCATGAGCTCCTTCAAATGAACTTGCTGGATATAAGAAAAATATTTTTTCACTGTGATAACAGTTAAACAGTGGAGTAGACCACCCAAAAAAGTGGTGGAATCTGGGAGAGTCAAGAGCTGGCTTAACAAGAGTCCTGAAAAATCTAATATAAAGCTCTGCTTTCAGCAGAAGGTTGAACCAGATCACCTCCAGAGGCTCCCTCCAGTCTAGACTTTTGTGATTCTGAAAATAGTCAATGTCTGGTGGCCTTGCTTATCTCATTAGTATGCAGTAACACAGTCCCTAAGTGGAAGAAATCAGCATGCAAATTCTGAATTTCATTCCTGTATATGGGCTTAATTCATCATTCTGAAAATCTGGGAGGAAAAGGTCGCTTTGAGTTGGTGCACTAGTAACCAGAATATCACATAATTATACAGCTGAGCCCCAGTGCTTTAAATGGTACTTATCTTATTACCTGTGGTACACAGTGATGTTCAAAGCAGGTCTTTTCAAAGGAATTTTGGGGGTTTTTTATTATTATTTTATATTTTAAAGTATATTACATCCAAAACATAAAGGTGGGTCCATGAGACACTGACTGGCTACTTCTGCACGACTCATTCTTGCTACGCTGCATTACTTCTGTTTATTCCCCACATGCTTCCTCTTCACCATCTTTGCATTATCTTTGATCATTTACTGACTTCATTATACAGCTCCATTAAGTTAAAAATTATATTGAAAAAAACAGAGCAAACATTTGAGTATTTTACACAATACAGAGTAAGGTAAAACAATGGAATAATTGGGCAACAGACTTAAACTAAATTATCAACAAAGAGACAAAGTTTTCACACTGCAATTGTTAAAATGGGGAGCTCCTAGACAGGTTTATGGAGATCAAAAATGGAACTACTCCTCTCCTAAAATGTTCAAATCCCCTTTTGTGCATGACTATTAAACACTCTGTGTAACTTTCTAGCTCAGTATATCTATAAATCAATTGTTACTTGAAGCTTGGAGGGCATGGCAGGAAACCCATTTTTAATTCGCTTTCTGCACACGTGTGCTACTGACCTCCGTCAGTGGTAGGGTCCTTGACCATGTGGGTGTTGGGTCTCACTCACTGTGACAATTCTTCTGTTCTTTGATTGCAGTCAGTTATTTGGGGAATCAGCTTTTTTTCACAGGCCATCAGAGAAAACAAAACTACAGCAATGTATAAATGAACACTTGTGGAAGGAATGGCTTTGGAATGCCTTTGTGGACTACATGTGAAGTTTTTTATTTTCTTCATGTATATAGTAAGCAGGTGCAAATATTTGCAAGTTATACACTGTTACAAAAAGGAAATAAGTTTCTTTCTTACACTAATTGAGTTCATTAATTTAAATAGAAAAAATACCATGTGGCTTAGGTTATCTGCTAATTGGCACAAATAATCAATAATTGAACGGCAAATGTTCAATTTGCAGTTGGCAAACAATCCGTGGCCTGAAATATTTGCACAGACTTTTTCCTCTGGAATGAGAATGATGACTAAACTTGGTGAGGAGGTGAGAAAGCAAAATGCACTTTGGCAAAATTCTCTAATCTGTGTGGCTTGCTTCCTTGCATGCCTCAGTGAGTCCTGGATGGCTGTGAAGGATTATTGCAGGAACTGTAATATTTGTTTCTTTGCGAGGTTACCCTGTCTAACTGATCTCATAGTCATGTAGAATTTGGATATAGGGGACACATGGAAAAATCGGAGGGGATTATATCTGTTTAGGTGGGTTTAGGTAATGTGCGAAGTAACCATGCAACAAAAATTTTAGGTTTTATTTGGTTTCTGATTTTGTGGCAAGTAAAGGGAGGAACTGAGATGAGGCATGAAACCTGAAATATAGTCTAGAATTGCTGAAGAAAATTTGTGCTTTGTTCTTTAAAGGGCTGTCATGAGATTTTCTTTCTGGAGGAAAGAAGTCAGACTTACGGCTTCTTACATCAGTTTATATGATGTGACAATACAAATAGCTATATGCAGTGTTAAGTATTCATTATTACATTCTTTCTGGCTAAGTTATTTAATGTATTGTTTAAAACAGAGTTGGTTTATTGTTTTGTTTTGTTTTGTTTTGTTTTGTTTTGTTTTGTTTTGTTTTTTTAAAAAGGATTCCACTTCTTGTGGCTTCTGTTCCTTGAATTAATTCCTTCTATCATCAAGCCCTCAGATGGACTACAGATGACTATAGTAATGCCTGCCTTGGTGTTACTTTTATTGCCTGAGCAATACTTTTGTTCTCATATAGTTAGAGATAAGTCCAGATTTCTATGTGGCAGTTCAATTAAAAAATAAAGTGATATATATATAAGCTGATAACTGATTCAAATTCAGTTCACATGGATAGTGACAATTTGCCAACTATGAAATAAGCAGTCACTTTCAATCAGAATGCTTTTAATATAAAATTTAGAAGCACTACTTGACTCAGAAGACTGAGACTTGAATAAGAGTTAAAGTGAATTTACATTTCCATCAGAAAGCTTGTCCCCTGGTACCAAGGTTGCATTACTATTTTATGGAGAAACAATTTCAGACTCTTCAGGTATTAATAACACTGAAATTCACTTTAATGTATTTCCAGATAAAAATTCATTGCTAAAATACCTCATACCTTTAGGCTTGTCACCGGCAAATTGTTTGCTGGATTATTGCCATGGTACAGTGGACTGATAAAGTTGAAAAGGTAAAGTCACAATCAGGAAACCACACAATTTTAAGAAGACTTCAAAGCACTACTAATTACTTGCAGACCATTCTAGCTACATGGCATGTTTCATGTTTAATGCTCATCACCTTAAAAAAATGCCAAAAATTGTCTGGATAGCAACAGGAGGTGCCTTAATTGTGAAGTGCTCTACCCGCAAGTTACCCAAGGACCGCTGGGTTTAATAATTTTATCACCTGATTTGATGTTTCCAAAGTTATTCTCTGTTCATTATTGTTATCCTCACCATTCTAATGGCTGTTGAAAAATTTAGACCACTTCTTTTTATTTGTCTTTTTTTTCCATGCAAATAGCTAGCGGTATGATGTTTGGTCAAGCTCAGTTAGGTAAACCTGAGGGGCTGTCTAACCATTAAAGCAGACACACCTACTTCATTCTGATTTATGTGGAATAGGAAATGAGCCCAAGGTTGTGATCTCTGAAAGTTATTTGATTTCTATGATTTAAAGCACTGGTCAACAGGGTGGATACAACTTGTGCTGGCCACCTGGAAATTGGGCACTGCTAACAAAGACAATCAAGTGTAGCCAATATCATGGTAGGGTACTTAATTTTATGCTGGACTTTCTCTACGTGAAATTTTAGACCTAGAGCAATAATTCAATTTGATTGTGGTGCATGACAAATCTTTTTTTTTTCCCCAGCTAGACTTCCACCTGTGTTTCTCAAAGATTAGGCTGAATACTCCATGTAACCAAAATTGGTACCATTTGCTCGGTATTTTTGGTAAAGCATGCTTTCCAACATCTCTGCCTCTCCAGGAAAGTCATTATATTTGTCCTCAGACTGTCTCTACCGGTTACATTTAACCCGTATTAAAGACTGCTAGATCTCTTTGATGATGATTTATCAAAATGCTGAATTGCAAGTGTCACACTAGTCTGTGGAACAATTCAGGGATTCAAACTACATATTTTACTTTTTAAGTTCTTTGGCTTTCATGAAGGAAATGTTGAAATACAAAACGTGGATCGAACAGCATTCAAGTTCTGACTTTGTTTTTCTTTTTCCTCTTTGTCTTATAATTACAGATTTCTACCAAACAGATGGACATATATCAACAGAAGAAATACAAAGGAGATCAACTTAGTCCTGAACCAAGTTGTTCATTAAACATTGTTGACCAACTAGAATTAGCTAGATTTCCTGTTGTTTTAAAATGTGTTAAATTCCAAATGTTATCTCAACAGATTAGACTGCAATGAACTGAAACTATTTGTCTATTGCTTTCCCAAAAGAAGGGCCTAGATTCTACTGCTGGAAAGCTTGGAAGCACCAATAGGAGTTGCTTCAGGAAGGACTCACCTTCAGGGGCCTCTGGTTCTATTGAAGCTCCTTGATGTTCATGTAAAACCTCTGAGCCAACTTCTGTGACTTGCTGACAAAATTCTCGTAACTCTGTCATATAAGTATTAACTGGAAAAAGACAGGAATTTTTCTTCCTCCTCCTCTCGTACTGTAAACACTAAACACTAGATAAGCAATTTTTTTCTAGGCGTCTTGGTAGCAGTGTTAAGAATAAATCCTTCTTTCCTGATCTTACTTTCCTTAGGAGTGGAATTGAGGTGGAAGGTGGATGGGAGGAGGGGATAGGGATGCTTGGCCTACAGGTTTGGTTTTTTTCCTGGGAGCAGTGGCTGTCAATGGGACAAGTTACTGGTCTCCTTAACCCAACAGGAGCAGTTTGCAGCAAGTCTCACTGGTGGTTTTCTCACATAGTCACTGGAGCTGTTACCATTTTGCTATCTATTGCAGTGCTGACAGGCACCTTACTCTGGCTCCAGGCATGTGCTGGCTTCAGAGAGAAGTAGGCATACGTTTTTTTTTTTATAGTTACTTCGTTAGGACAGCCTACAAGTTGCTGGTGTCAGCAGCATCCCCAATCAACTCTATTTTCTACCACTCTTGCCCTGAAGACCAGAGTAGTAGATGACTTCTCTGCCAGCACCAGGCTAGGCTGGTCATGCTTGTGACTGTGATACAGCTGCATCCCTGGATTATTATTCAGCTTTCTTCCACAGAGTTGAACTTATTCCCACATGGTTTTGTTTTTCAGCTTTTGAAATATCAATGCATATATGAGCCTTATAAAACTTGCCTTTTATATATAAATAAGACTTGATATTCTTTCCTGAAGTTACTTTAGGACCGAGAGATTGAATCTTACATGGAATATATTATGGGCAGTATCACTTTGTGCTTGTTCTCCTTACTTTTTTCACAAATGTTTGCTGCTGTCAGACATGAAATATGGAGCTAGATGGACCTTCAGTATGACCTTGCATTGCTGTACAAAATGTTAGTGAATGGACAAGGGAACACCAGGTTTGATTAACAGCCTTAAAACACAGAACTTATTGTTAAATGGATGGAATATAATTGATATAATAAATACTTTTACAGGGTATGCAGTCAGATTAGATATTCTGGTTAAATCTCAGCTTTCAAAGATGGAAAATTAAGGTAGAAAGTAATAGTTATAGAAGCAGTATTTTTTCTTTATTAACCTGAATGAAAAGACAGCTGCAATGTTGAACTTGATTCTATGGAAAGTATCATTTAAATTATAGTCTGAGTCAGATAATTGATTCCTCTGGAAGAACAGAAATCTTTAAACAGATTACTGAATGAGGTTCTTAAACTCTCATTTCTTATTCTGTATTTTGTTATGAATACTGGTATGCAACCTGAAAAGAAAGGAGGGATTCAGGTAAAGTAAATATAAGACAAATGTAATTGTAAAATATTTAATTTCTGTCAGTATAAATGTGTTTCCTGCATGAATTCCAGAGGCTGCACATATAGCTGGCTTTTACTATTACCTATATATTAGAAAGCATAAATTAGATGGTCTGTTAACTTGCACGCACACTGAGAAAAAATAAAAACTTTAAAAATACATTATATGTAAGTACAAAATATAGTATAAAACTATACCATAAAGGGTATAGTTCATGTGGCGGTTGATAAATGCTGGTTTTAACTAGTCAGTACTAACCTGTATGCATTTTAAACTGTTCATAAATGCAGCGTTGGCTGTGGCAGACTGGCTTTCAATTACTGAACACAAAAGAGGCATGTTCACAGAATCACAGAATGGAGGGGTTGGAAGGGACCTCTAGAAATCATCCAGTTCAACCCCTCTACCAAAGCAGGTTCGCCTAGGGCAGGTTACACAGGAACACGTCCAGATGGGTCTTGAAAGTCTCCAGAGAAGCAGACTCCACAACCTCCCCAGGCAGCCTGTTCCAGTGCTCTGTCATCCTCCCAGTAAAGCAGTTTCTCCTCATGCTGAGATGGAACTTCCTGTGTTCCAATCTGTGACTGTTTCCCCTCGTCCTATCGCTAGGCACCATTGAAAAGAGACTGATTGCTCCATCTGCCTGACACCCACCCTTTAGATATCTGTAAACATTTATCAGATCCCCTCTCAGCCTTCTCTTCTCAAGGCTAAACAGTCCCGGGGATCTCAGTCTTTCCTCATACAAGAGATGTTCCAGTCCCTTAATCATCCTTGTAGCCCTCCATTGGACTCTCTCCAGTAGTTCCCTGTCACTCTTCAACTGCAAGGCCCAGAACTAGACACAATACTCCATATGTGGCCTTACTGGGGCAGAATAGAGATGGGGGAGAACCTCCCTTGATCCACTGGACACATTCTTCTTAATGCAGCCCAGGATGCCATTGGTCTCCTTGGCCATAAGGGCACATTGCTGCCTCACGGTTAACATACTGTCCACCATGACTCCCAGGTCCTTCTCTGCAGAGCTACTTTCCAGCAGGTCAGCCCCTAACCTGTACTGCTACGTGGGGTTATTCCTCCCCAGGTGCAGGACCTTACACTTGCCCTTGTTAAAGCTGTATCTTTCAAGTTCTTGACTTCTTATAGGAAGTGTCATGTTTCAAATAATACAACTTTTCTGATACTTATTTGGTGTCTCCAATTAACTGACAGAAATACCAAAGTCTCAAAAAGATCTTGAATTACACTGTGAAATATCATCATCTGGACTTGTTTGATTTCATACACCACCACAAGAGCAGGATACATGGCAGGGCTGTCACCCCTGTGTTATGAAATATATAAAGTTAGTATACCTAGCTGTAGGCGGAAATGGCAATGCTTCCTGCCAGCTCAGTGGGTGGAACTAGTTGAAGAACTTTCTGCATTTGACCACATAGCTTTCCTCGATAGGTGGAAAGCACTAGTCCCTGCCTTAGTAAATAATGTTTGTAAAGCATCTTTATAGACACTAATATTAAGGCAACCAGACCCATTCTTTATGCAATAGAACTAAAGACTTTTCACCCCAGGACAGTGAATCGCATCTTTCTCTTCTTCCACATAGCTTAGCAAGTCTGTAAGTTCACATTTTGGAGTATTTTCCACACTTTTGCTTAATTAGCGTAAACCGTTTTAGTATTCCTATGGAAAGAAGGATTTGAAATTGTATGAAACTGACAGAAGAAAACAGTCCCTTTCCTGAGTTAACAGCAAAGCATCCTGCTGTCAGTTGCCATACTCTAATCAAGACCTTTTTCTACACGTGGCTAGATGGAATTATATGTAGGAATTCAGTCTCATTTTAACATGCTAAGAATACCTTTAAGGGAAGAATGCTAGTTATTGAAACAGCAACACCATTTGTTGTAGCTGAGTACTGTTCCCATTTGATTTTTACTGCAGGAAATGAAATAGGATCCCAACAAAAAGGTATAGAGAGTCTAGAAAACAAGTGGAAAAGACTTGGTCATTTAGCCCAGAGTGCAGCTCCCTGCAATGAAAGGGAATTTTATGCCAAAAGAATTTTGTTTGTCTTCAAATTTTTTCTAGGGACCAATGCCTCATTCCTGTGTTTCTGGTAAATTTTAAATTCTGCTAGCCATTGAAGTGCAAATACACATTCATGTGAAAAGCAGCCTTACTTCTTCCTTGCAGCACTCACAACATTCACTATTCTCCTTTAATCTGCTGGTTATGCACTTGTTCGAGCTTTGTAGCTGGGAACAAAGAAAGTATCTTGCCAATAACAGATGGTGGTGAATGGGAATATGGAATGTATTTCACTGAATCATTTCTTCATTAGTTACAGTATGGATAGAATTATTTTTGACTCAAGCATATCCCTTGGGAATCTAGTTTTTAATTTGCATATTTTTCACTAAATTCTCCTGGGTCCTTGTTAAAAACAAGATAAAATACATTAGAAAAGACAACAACATTCAATCTTATAAGACATGCATTTTTAGATGGACCATGGGAATGCTTCCCTTCTATTTCTCCACAGCGTACACATATTGAATTAATTTATCTGTATCTAAAGAAAGACTAGAGACATTGATCATGGTTGATGATGTTAGTGAAATCCCCAGGAGACAAGTTACTTCACAGTCAAGAGAGAGGAGTGTCGTACAGCTATTTTGCACGAACAGGCAGCATTTCAACCTCTGAAGCAATGAAATTAAGCCTTGTTCATGTCTTCAGTGTCTCATGAATAAAAGATGCATTCTGTATCACTGCTTTGTAACTTAAAATAAAGAAAAAGAAAAAACATCAATACTGTATGGTTGCCAAAAATAACTGATTTCCCATCTGCTACAGAGAGGCTGGAGTAGAGCCATGTGAATCCTGCCAGCTCAGTTTTGATTTGAATAACAGCTCCTGTAGTAACTGAGCAACTAAAAAAGCAGCAAATCAGTAAGCAGATGAAAAAATGTAACAGCAAGGTGGTAATTCCTCTAACTACAGCCAAATGCTACAAATACCCAAGATTTCCCTACCTTTTTAAGCTGAATCAAAAGATTTTGAGGACTGTCATTTTCACCTCTTTCTTGTTCTTTCTCTTTTTTATTTTTTTGCCTCATTTTGTCCTTCTGTTGTGTTTTCCACTGTTGTAAATCAGCAAAGTTGGAAAGAGGAGATTTATTTTGCCCATAGGCTGTGAGTTTAGTGGTTTTTTTCATTTTTTCCAATTACATGTTACAATGCTTTAATTTGATTTTTGGCATAAAGTGTCTCTTGCTGTCACAAACAATCCTTTAGGCTGGGAAATTTCTGGAGCAAATCGTGCTGCTAATGGATGTCATTGTGGCAATGGTTTACTTTGGTTATAGACCAACTCCATGAAGAACCTTGACAATCTGGAAGGGAGTTCTAAGGAACATTTTATGTCATATTATATGAGAAAACAGAGTCATGAGTCACTAAAGTGCTATCATAAATGATGAGAATATGCATTACCATGTTGCTTAGTATATGTTGGTACACAAAACAAGCACAACGACAGAGCTAATTGTAGTGGTTCCATGGGGATCCTGTGGAACACACAAAGGTGGCAACAACTGGGATTGTCCCGATTGACTTTTATTTTGTCTGATGCTTGCTCTACTGTTATTTGCATTTCTGTCCTGTTGCATGGTGCATAAAAATAAAATTTCTGGGATTAAAATCTGCAGTATAAAGCCACCTTTAAATTCGTGATGCATCTTCATGCACAGAGAAGAGAGCAAATTGCACTGGAGAGCAAGCTTTGATTTTGCCAACTATCAGAGCTTTCTGTAATGCTTTAAAATAGTCAACAGTTGTTTCAGGTAATTTATCATAGAATCATTTATGTTGGGAAAGACCTTTAAGGTCATCAAGTCCAACCATTAACTTAACACTGCCAAATCCACCACCAAACCATGTCCCTAAGTGCCACATCTACACATCTTTTGAATCTCTCCAGGGACAGTGACTCAGCCACTTCCCTATAGAACTGCAGAGCATGTAATTCAGAGCGAAACAGCAAATGAAGATGAGTTTTTAAGGGGAATGTGTATGTTGATTTTCTGGAATTAATCTTTTTCAATAAAGCTCTATTCATGCTACACCATTACTTCAAAATCTCCATGAGGTGCTTGCTTTCCCTCCATATAAATGCCTAGCAAGAGAAAGCTACCTGGGTTTGGAAAATGATCTAATACATTTAGAATGCCTTAATTGAATCACAGTTTGTAAAACCATTATTTAATGAAGACAATATTTGAAATTTGGAACAATTGTTAGGCATATCTGGAAATAAAAGTGTTTGCTAATAGATCAATACCCTTGGTTATTTAAGTCCTTCCTTCTTAGTTTGTGACTTCTGACAGTACCTGCTTATCAGAGTTGCTTGAGGATTTTGTCAGTAATTTCTTGGGGAAAATTGCTAATAGATTATAACACTTCATGTCTTCATCTGTAACATATTATCCTTATATGTTAGGCTGACTCAGAGGCTAAGCCACTTATTTGTAAATCCATTTTATTATTATGAAAAAAATCTAGCTCATCAAAACATAGTAAAATCATGGTAAGCTTACACTTACCGCTCTGTAGGAGAAGAAAAATAGATGCAGAGACTGCTTGAATCTTATGACCAGCTCCATGTCACTGTTATCAAAGGTGTAAAAATTATGAGAAAAAAAAAAAAAAAAAAGGTATGTTCAGGTAGATAAATGCCATAGAAGTTTTTCTTATCACACTTTTATCAGTACTTTCATTCATTACGATGTTGATGTCAAATCTCCAGTTCTCTCCAATACTGTCTGAATATTCACATGGCTGTTACTAGTACTTCCCTGTTGTCAAGACCTTCACCTGGACAGTGGTCTGGAACAATCTAGAGTGTATCCTGCACTGTGTGGTGTCTGATGTGTATGAGTTTTGCTGAACTCATTCCTCAGAGATGTTGCATATAGGTTTATGGTCATTCCCTTGTTCACCAACAGAATGTCACCATATGAGAACAGCTTGAGAGAACAGAGAAGTAATCATCTCATTTGAACCGTCATACAGCACCATATTTAAAACTAAAATCCTATTTCAAATAATGTGAAAGACTCAGTTTTTTAATACTGGTGGTGATGGTATAAGTCTTTAAATTCCATCTTATCCCATGTAGTCAGAGTGGCTTTGGGACAGGTTACAATTAGAACCCAATGGTAATTTGAGCCACTCACTAATGACAGAGTGACTTTGTACCGAACTAATAATGGATACTCACTGATCTTTAACTGAATGACAAGGAATATTTAACCTCTCAGTTGCCACACTAGGCTTCAGAAGGTGTGCTGATTCATCTTAATTACCATGTGTCCTTTTCCTATGATATGCTGAATGCATAATAATGAACTGTTTATATGCACGCTACTTTATCTAGTAACATGAAGTCATCTGAAGTGTACACTCCCTTAGAAGTCTTCTGTTGTGACAAAGAGCTGCCTTTGTCTCCTCAGTTCTGCTCAGATTGCACAGGAAAAATAACTTGGCTCATTAAAATGTATTTTGTCATCTGAATATAAATGCTATATTTGCAGGACCTGAAAATATAAAGAATTATTCAGATCTGTCAGTATTGGGAATGACTGTATGATTTAATTGGTCTCTTGAATGCTTGATTCTTAAGTTTTCATTGATACAGATGAAAATATAAATTAAGAAGTATGCAAAAATGTATTTTGCACTTTTGTCTTTCATTAGTTTGATACTCTTCAGTCAAGGGCATAGAAATTTCATAATTATGACAGCTGAAGAATAGATTTATTAATCAAGATCTTACAGCCAGGATGAAGGAAAAAAAAACCTAAATTTGTCTCTTTTTCCCCCACATCTGTTTTTCTCTGTCTCAGATCTTTATATTTGCTTGAATTTCCAGATGCCATTTTAAAGAACATTAAGGCCATACAAAACCCAGTGTTAAAAAAATATTTTTTACAAAGGTCAAAGACATTTTCTTACACTTAAGGGGATTGCTGCCAAGTCTGAGAAAAAGAACAGATAGCCAAGTAATTTGCTATCTTAATAAACTGTCATTAGCTATCTGATATAGTTAAGTCTGATATACCTTTCAATTTTTTTAAAGCATATTTATTCTGTAATTTATCCCAAGGAATAAAGCAGGCAGCTATAGACTTGTCATGAAAGTAGTCCCTTTTTTGTCTTGAAGGTAGTCTCTCCACATAATTCATATACTAGTAGCTAGTGGAGAGGCATATGTTTTGTGCAAGGAGTCTGAAAGAACTGGTCATTCACTTTAAGGAAAATGATTACAAAGAGTTCTTTATTTTTCTTGGTGGTTAGTATTGTATGCATTTATGTTGGGCTTTCTTTGTCTGCTTTAATTGTATGTGCCTCTATATGGATGACAAGTCAGGACTGATTATCTTTCTATAGGGAAAAAAATCTTCCTGTTCGTTTTCCATCATGTGAGTTTCATTATTACTTCTGGGTATTGTAAAACAGGATCCATGAATCTTGTTTTCTATTCTCTTGATACTTGCTTACAGTAGATATGGAATGATACATTCCATATTTGAAATCAGATGCATGCCCCTTACATCTATCTTTATCTTACTCATCTACTTTTTAATCTACTGTATCTTATCCTTTGGTATTTGTGTTATTCATATATGGAAGACAGAGTCTTCTTGGACAGCAGTGTCCTTTTTTCTAGCAACATCACAGAGAATGCTGCCAAGCTGCTCACTACAGAATTTATTTTTCACTATCATATCCCCAGAAGTATTATCTCTGTCTGCATCATGCTAGGAGTTAAAAATTCTTCAAAAAAGAAGGCATAGCACAGTGTGTGACACTGTCATTTCTATCCAAATGGGAATTATCACTGCAAATATGACCTATGTTTTAATGTCCAAAGGCTGCATAAGGCACGGTGTAGAAGGAATTTATTGAGTTGGTAAATCCCTCAGTATTTTTCAATGTAAAGTATTTTATATAGTCATTCCATATGCCATTCCTTCAATGTTATATGTAACCGCGATTCTGCTTTTAATTTTACTAATACTTACATATGTGGTTAAATTCTCCTATAATGTTGTCCAAAATCAAACAGTCCATTCCAGTTGTGGGTGTTCTTAAATTAAACAACCTCCACCATTTTTAAAACCTGAAAGTTGTGTCTTGAAATGGTGTTTGTTTATATGTGAATTAATGATAGTTTTCTATAGAAAAATATAAACAGAACTTAAAGTAAAATTCATGGGAGTTATACAATAATTACTGTGCCAGCCTCAAAGTTTTTGAAATAAAGCAGAGATAACTTCAAATATTCTGCCTCACCACCTAGATTTGAGAACAGTAATTATTATGATGATCTTTCTCTGCTGTCAAAAGAGAGGAAAAAAGAACAGAAGATGTGTCCTGTTTGTTTCACTAAAACAGAAGCTGACAGACTCAGAACTCCTGTCTAGTTAGGATCTTCTATGTGGAGGTACTTTCTGTGGCAAGAACAGTTCTTGCTCATTTTTCTTTCCTTTTGCATGTCATCTGCAACCCAGAAAAGCTATCTGGCATTTGTTGTCTATATCAATATTACATTTCATAGGCAATTGCAGAACTGTATTCTCTTATAACTGTGATTTAATATGCCATCAGGCTTTTTTCACAGCACAAATACATTTTTTCTTCTTCAATGCAACAAACCATTCATTTGCCATGTAGCTTTTGGAGCACTAAGTGCTTGCATATCATTTGTCAAAAAACAGAAAAGGAAAATAATGCGGTTTGAATCAGCTATCTTGTTAATCAGGAAAAAAATGTAGCACTTATTTCCAAGACATTACATATGGTGAGAGAATCTAAAACTCCATCATCATCTATGCTGTCTTCTCATGATGTGTGACATACAGAACAAAATATTCACTCTAGCCTAGCAAAAATGTGTCCACTTTTTAAGGTGGTGCTATTCAAAGATCTAGTTCATAGAGTAATACTCAAACATTGCAATCTCAGATTTTTGCCCTAAAAACAAGAGTAGCACAATCCTCCTGGCTGTGCAGAAAAGCTTTTATGTACCAGTCGAGTGTAATTAGCTTACATAGGCCTGCAAACTTCTCTTGGGAAAGGATGAACATAATACTCCTCTTCCTCCTCAGGCACCAGAGTGGCACAGAGAGCACCAGATCTGTACTGCTCTGTGTCCCTCCAGCATCCCTTAGGAGAGACGTTTGTGTCAACACAGCTGCTCACACTTCTAAGCAGACAGAAATTAATAAATACCACAACACAGTGATGGGAACAGTTTTCATAAATGTTTCTTCTAGAGCAGATTGTTCTTGCTGCTTCTGAGTGCAGAGGACAAAGAGGAGCTGTTCTCTTTAGGGACCTGCAGCCCCTACACCCTCTGATCTCCTTAAATAGCATATGGAGAACAGGAAAAGGCCTTCTACCATAGGGTGGTTTGAGCTCAGAGCTTCAGCACTACATTATCAGAGCTCTCTCAATTGCTGAAAAAGCAGCAAAAAGTATCTGGTAAACAATAACTTATCAGAGAGGTGAGTTAGAGATGCAGTTGTTTATCTGGGGTATTACCTTTCTGGTAAGGTACTGACTTACAGTTTGCAGGATGTTTGGCATTCCCGTCTCCTGAGCAGTGTTCATATAACATCAAGATGTGAAGTCTCATTAAAGATGTGAAGTTAATATTCTTGCTAGGACTAGGACCCTACCAAGCTTGCCTAGAGCTTCTAGTTGTGTCAGTTTTGGACCAGCTTAATATATTAACTGACTTGGTGCTGTAATTCACTTGAGCAAAATGGCTAATTTCCAAGGCTTAAAATGTGCTACAGTAGCATGATAACGAAGGCTTAAGCCCTTCTTTCACATAAAAAAATGAAAATAGGTACAAACAAGTACTAAATTTTACCATTATATTGTCTAAATACTTCTGAAAACATTAATTCAAGAACTGCATTAGTATGGGTATGCCTCCTATAAAACTTGCAGACTGCTCAGTGATGATAAGTCATTATACATAACCAAAAAAGCCGTGTCTTTTCAAGAACCTAGAAATACTCTGCAGTGCATATGTACAGAACTTCAGAATAATTTTATTTAAGCAGCACCTCTTGAGATAACAGGTAAAGATACGCAGATTAAAGTGCAGTTTCCTTTAGGAATTATGATGTATTTCTGATGAATACTGAAATTCTGAGAGAGCTCATCAAAACTCCTTTCCCGTAGTTCTCAGATTCACTGAATGAGTTTCAATTGCCTGTCTTGCTGCAAAGCCCACGTGTCTACAGTAAAGCATACAGGAAAGATGAGATCATTTCCTGGCCTTCATTTGAGTGTACCCATTCACATCTGAAACATAATAGTTTTGCCTTGTCCAGGTTATTCTATAATGTGTTTCTGGTATTCACCAGTTTTGCGCTACGGCAGCCGGTGCATCAGCTCATCTAACCAATTAACTCCAAATAAATCCAAATGTTTATCATTCTTCCTGTCTCATTTCTGTAGCTGGGGAGTGAAGCTCTGACAGTCTTCCTGAAATCAGAGCATTGTTTCTTAAATCATAAGAACAAAGCTTTCAGAGAAGCAGATATGAGACAGCCATGGTAGGGATTCTCAGACCTGAAGTGTCAGCAGCATTAATGTACTTGAGCTGTTTCTGAGGTCTACACATCTCTACAGAGATCTGACAGCCTTGGTTGCTGTGGGTGTTTTGCAGCACTGCTGCTAAGGGAATACCTGCCAGCATGTGTGTGATCCTTGGCCTGCTTGGACAAAAACATTTGTTACACTTCATTACAATGCTTGGGTTTTTTCTTTCTGTCTAACAGCACGTAAGGGGAAGAGGCTTTACCTTGGGAGAAGTTAGGAAAAAAATACAAAGGCAATCATGTGTCTAATCTGCTCACATAATTACTGCAATTAAACATTCAAACTAGACAATTGTACATGAAATAACTGTCATTGCCTGCTTGTGCATCCCATAAGCAGATAGTCTCTATCTTCATGCAATCATAGCAAATCCGCATGCAAATTAAATCCAGAGTTATAATTTGTTATTCCAGCATGTGTGCTGTGTTGGTCTTCCAGGTCTTTCTGAAAGCTGGTCTGGTCTGTGAAAGATAACCAGTAACTTTGTCCAGCCAATGAAAGTATATCAGCCACAGTTTGAATATTTGTTTGGATTGTGGTCGTACTGGTGAGTATACCCATTAGCTTTATTTATTGACGACTTATATTTGCATGAAAGAATCACCTATATGCTTTGGCAGCTTCTGGAATACATGAGAAAAAAACCTTAGGCTGGATGCCACATTATTCAAGTTCTTTCAAATAAATCCATCGTGAGAGATGCTAGGAGAAAGGTTGGACTTGATGACCCTGGAGGTCCTTTCCAACCATAACGATTCTGTGATTCTGTGAACTTTCCCTTGCTTTTAAAAAAATCAAGGAGGAGCTGTTGGAGCTGAGCTGATTTCCCTACTACGCAAATACACTGAGTTCAGAACAAAATGAGCCTGTAGGATCCTACTGAGCTTGAAGGATCAAGCTGCATGTACTTAACTTTCTTAAGGGCAGTCTTGGACAGCACTGCTATGTCTCAGATCACAAAATGCCATTGCTTTCTATTACAGAACTTGCAAATTTATGTTGCAATTCCTTCCTAAGTTCTGCCTGTGTTAGAGAAAGCAGCAGAGTCTACACTCTGAAGATTCTGAAAGCATCTACATGCACTGCAGACAAAACGCTGCCTCTAGCTCCTGAAGCATTTAAGTATGTGATCTGCATTTTTCCCTTCTTGCAAAGAAATACGTAGCCCAAACAAAACTCTTCCTTTTAGGGGAGGAAGGACAGATGCTGATGGAGAAAATGCTGAAAGAAAATCTTATTTCCAAGCCCCTACAGCTATAAGGCTAGATAGAAAAGGGAAAAATAAAATTTTCTAGTGATCTTTGCAAGGAGATAGCAAGTCCAAAGAAGATCACTTGGTCTGAAGTTGTTAACTGGAAGTACAGATGGAAAAGGAGTTTGACACTTTTAAACTGTGCTGCCTCTGAGTAGCCCCTTTGCCTGACATTGCTGGACTTTCAACAGTCCAGATGAGTTGAAACTGTGTTCTAAATACTATTCAATGGACATTATTAAAATTTAAAGGTTTAGGGTTTTAACAGTGAATAGTTTTTTGTATGAAAATATATTTGTTTGCAATGGTGCTATAGGATCACAATGTCTGAGGTTGGAAGAAAACTCTGGAGATCAACTTCCCTACTCAGAGCAGGGTCAATGACAGCAGGTCACTCAAGTTCCACCTCTATTTGTTTTGTTCATTCTGTTTTGGTCTTTTTAAGGAAAAGTAAAAATTTTAAATAGCAGTACTTCTAACAAAAACAGAGCCTTGTAAAAAGGATATGTGAATGAGAGGAGAATGAGCTGCTTTAATGAACTCTGTATCTCTTGCATTTCACTATACTTGCTTATGTTCACTAAATGGCTTTAAATAATTTTACTTCGAAGTCATGCAATAATGAACAGTGTAGATTCTGTACTGTTGGTGTGAATAACAGTATCAATACTTACTTTGGTAAATAGGTTTATCTCATAGCCTCTGCTTTGGAATTGCTGAATATACAGCCCAGCAGCTGAAGTGCCTATTTGAGCTTAACTTGAAACCAATCCGAGGTTGTTAGGGCTCATACGTAAAGTAAATAAACGTGATCCTGGCCATCTGATATTACCTGTTGTTTTCCTTGTATCTCCTGGCATAAACAAGGGCATTTAGCCACATGATACCCTTTCTTTTCTCTTTACCTGAGGCTTCTCAGGTCACTGATATTGCTGTCTGTGGTGAAATACTGGTAGGATGGGGATTTTAAATGACCTTTATTGTACTCTTCTCATTTAAAATGTGAAGACACCTTATGGATCAATTCCATCTCTTCATTATGATTAGGATCTCTTTCCTTTCGCATGCTAATACTGGGAACAAAAAAAAAACACACAAAACAAAACAATCACCAATATAAGAAAGCAGTGGCTATATTTATCACTGCCTTAGTACATCTTAGCAGTAAGAAACAAATGCAATTTAATCATCCAGGTCTCTGGGCTTGCCATAATCCTTATGATAGATCTGAGAGACTATTTTTAATATTTTCGAGTGTTAGAGTCTGATTTTTAAGCTTAGATAATGCGCAAAATGAGAGAAATTTTCAAATTGTTAATGAGTCTTGAAGGCTTTGTTATTCCTTGAAAAGTGATCAGTATGTTACACAATTAATAAGAGAATGTGAAAATACAGTACAGAAGCTGTTCATTTTTTTAATTCAAAGATAGTGAGAGCATCCATAACATTATTTGCTTAATAACTTTCCTGTCATAACCCAATTTATCTATATATGACTATTAGGTTAACCAGGGATAGAGTTTCTTTTCAACACTTTTTTTTTCCTTTTTCCTAAGTTGTATAACCTAGACTTTTAACTCCATGGATTATCTACTCAGCTGATTATAAAGATAGTTGTTATATACAACTCTTGTTCCAACTTTCCGTCACTTAACAGGCTCTTCCTTTAACATCTGTATGTTGCTGCTCTCTAAAATTTTGGGCAATCTCTTACCGCTTACTGACTGCATAATCCTTTGTAGTATTTCAGTTTGTTCAGCCAGTGGTGTCTGTACGGATGTATAAACAAGCCTCCCTCTGAGAAGGTGCATAGGCAAGTAATATCTCTTTGTATATCTGACTGTATCTGTAGTTCACTAATATCACAGAATCATTTAAGATCATCAACTCCAACCATTACCAAACACTGTGAAGTCCACCACTAAGTGCCACATGTACACATCTTTTAAACACCTCAACCAATTCCCTGGGCAGCCTGTTCCAACTGTTCTCAAACCCTTTCAGTAAATAAATTTTTCATAATATCCAATCTAAACCTGCCCCAGTGCAAATTGAGATCATTTCCTCTTGTCCTAACGCTTTGTACTTGGGAGAAGAGACCAATCCTTATCTCACTACCAGCTCATTTCAGGTAGTTGTAGGGAGCAAGAAAATCTCCCCTGAGCCTCATTTTCACCAGACTAAACAACCATAGCTCCCTCAGCTGCTCCTCATGAGACTTGTGCCCTAGACCCTTCAACAGCTTCACTGCACTTTGGACATGCTCCAGCACCTCAATGTCCCTCTTGTAGTGAGCAGCCCAAAACTGAACCAGTACTCAAGCTGCAGCCTTGCCAGTGCTGAGTACCTGGCGATGATCACTACCCTAGTCCTACCAGCCACACTATTTCTCATACAAACCACCTGGACACACTGCTGGCATCTCTTCAGTCAGGTGTTGACAAACACTACCAGGTCCTTTCCCACTGGGCAGATTTCCAGTCTCTCTTCCCCAGGCCTGTAGCGTTGCCTGGGGTTGTTGTGGCAGCACTTGGCCTTGTTGAACCTCATGCCATTGGCCTCGGCCTATCAATCCAGCCTGTTCAGATCCCCTTGTAGAGCCTTTCTCAGGAGCTTTTATTGATAAAGATGTTAAACAGGACTGAGACCTGGGGAACGCCACTTGTGACTGGCCACCAACTGGATTTAACCCCATTCACCACTACTCTTTGGGCCTGGCTATCCAGCCATTTTTTTAGCCACTGAAGAGTATGTCCGTCCAAGCCATGAGCCGCCAGTTTCTCCAGGAGAAATTATGTGGGAAATGGTGTCAAAGGCTTTACTAAAGTTCAGGTAGATAACATCCACAACCTTTCCTTCATCCGCTAGGCAGGTCACGTTGTCATAGAAGGAGATCAGGTAAAACAAGCAAGACCTGCTCTTCATGAACCCATGCTGACTGGGCATGACTGCCTGGTCATCCTGCGTGTACTGCATGGTGTCACTTAAGGTGATCTACTCCATAACCTTCCCTGGCACCAAAGTCAGGCTAGCAGGCTTGTAGTTGCCTAGATCCTCCTTCTGGCCCTTCTTGTAGATGGGTGTCACATTGATCTCCAGGGCTTAGTTGCCTGGAAGGTGCAGGGCTTGGCCACCATTGCTCCCATGCCCACCCAGGTGCTGCTGCCACTCCCAGGTCTCCCCGCTCCCTGGAGGCTGCCCCAGTTTGGGACCCCGCCTCAGGCCCTGCGCCAGAGCGCTCCACCGCCCATCGTGCTAGTGCTGGAGCTGCTGCCTTGGACACTGGCTTAAAAGAGTACAGCAGCAGCCCAATTTGTGATGTGATACGGCTAACTGTGGTAGCTGATACCCGCTCCTCAGCTGCAGAGCCTGAGCTGCAAGAGGCTAGAAACTGAGTAAGGAACCGAGAACTTAGAAACCTGTGGAGGTTCCTAAATTACTAAAGATTTAGGTAGAACATATCAAGTCTTTAATTACCATACTTCCTTCTCTTTTACAGAGGAAAGATACATGCTAAACCAAGATCTGCTCTTTGCTGAAATTAGACTGAAGTGATTTTTACCCTAGTTAGTGAGAAGTTCTGCTTTCTGTGTAAAGGTTATTTGTGTGTACTTCTTCAAGATATTTGCATAAATCATGCTCCTTTTAATAGTTTTTTTTTAAAAAAAAAAAGATGACAAAACCTAACTCTTTGAATAAAAGCATCTTTGTAAAAGTGAGTTTGCTGAACTTGAGGCAGTTATATCTCCAATTTATTTAGAGAAGCTTGGAAGATTCATAGTGATATAATTACTCTGCTGTAAAATAATGAAAAAGAAAAGAGCGCTAAGAAGTAAAGGGGGTGGAGGGGCTCTCACAGTATTGAATTTCCTCTCCATGGTGGATTTGTCAGGTAAACCAATCTCTAACTCTTACATTCCGAAAGCCTCCAAAGTACTGGTGTGTAACAAAAACTATTTCCTCTGATTAAAAGGGCAAATTTCCACTGTAGAGAGCAAGGATTATGGAAACTATTTTAAAACACTGTGTAGTTTAAGCTCTCATGTTAAAGGTTGCCAGTAGTAGTGTGAAATGAGAGATTTCCTGAGAAACTCCTAAAACATTAAGGGTTTGTTAACTAAGATAATATATTTAATATCTTAAATGGAAGTGTTCATAGAACAACATGAACTTTCACCTAGTTGCACAGTGTGATTTTTTTTTTCCTAGATAGGACAGATTTAAGTACAAGTATTTTATTTTCCAACAGTTTTATGATTACTATACAAAAGAGAAAATATGGAGAAAAAAGCCCAGAATGCCTATAAGAGGCAGATATAATAAATGTTATTAGGCTTGATGAACACTGCAGATGGATGGATGTATTGTATACTTCTGTGGGCTGAATGGTCTCTTCCTTACTTAACAAAACAACACAAAAATGCCTGCTATTTGAGAAGAATCTCCAGAGTCAAGGCAGTTGGAAAAATCTTTGGAAATCTGGATAAAAAAATCCAGGCAATGAATAAAAAATTGATGAAGATAATGTTGAACTTTTAAACTTGAAGTCTCCAATACCTTGGCAGATACAGCACAGTGGGAAAACTTTGGGTAAATCTACATAAGGAAGTGCACAACTATTGTGTGCTTGAAGCAGATGTCATTAATATAATTTCTTTTACCCTGTCTTCAAAATCAGTAAATAAAACTTCCTTCTGGTAAAGAAATAAGATGGTTCTATCTCAAAAAAGCCCTGTTTCTTATAGATTAAAGGCTAACATGTGTGAAGTGAGGTCTGAACAAAGGCTTTTCTACGGCTGGGCCAGGACCTAAGCTTTTTCTCCCATGTAGGTTATCTGATATTAGATGAGCAATCAACCAAGCAATTTTTCCTTTGTGGCAGTACTGGAAGACTGCTTTTGACAGAATTTTTTGTGAATTCATTACTCTTCTCATCAGCTGCGGCTGAGCTTGGCCAGAGTGTTCAAATATTTTCCCAGGATCTTGGGCACACATTTCCACAAAGTTCATTTTCCTAGAAAACCAGAATAGTAACTTCAAAGAGTAGATAGCCCAGTGTACAATTAGAGTAGTTTTGGGTGATATGAACCACGCAAAAAAATCACTATGTACACACTAGTGATATTACGGTTGAATTTACATTGGTACTGATTTTATTTTATTTAAAATAGTTGCTGCATGCTCATTTGGATTGGTGGATTGAACTACGTGTTGTTTATAGGAGATTGCAATTAACTGACCATGACCCAAGCTACACAAAATGTTTTGTTAAAAGACAATCTGTTGGAAAACTCACAGTCTAGTCTGTGTTCAGTATATGTGACTTTTGACAAAGAATTTCCATGATGTTGGTGGTAAATTCTTAATTTCTCAGACTGAAAACTCTTACCCAGAGAAGGAGGAATATTCAAAAAAATGAATTCTTATTAAATGTACTGATTATATACAATAAAATATGTGGGTAATAAAGTTTTGGAGGACTGAAGTCTATCTGTTTGTTGTGATCAATTTTGATGTCTGTCAGTTTTAAGGACCTGGTAGAGGTACAATGACATTTAGAGTAATCGGGCTGTTGTAGGTAATAAAAAAAGACTGTATAAAAAAAAAAAAACCACAAAAACAAACAAACAAACAAAAAAAACCCCCATGAAACAAACATAATTCAACAACATATTATTTTCAGCCAAGTAGAAACAGCTGCTGGCAGTAACCCCAAACTGGAAATGTATTTGCAGTTGGCATGATGTAATGAGCAGCACATTTCAATGTAAGTAGTGTCCTTAATGATTTGTACTGCTTTCTTCATATTTTTTAATTTTTTTTCCGATTTCCCTAGAGCAGCTAGAAAAGTAATCTTAAAAGTACTGATGAAATGTCTCTTTAGCCTTCACATGTCAAAATGTCAAATGTCTCCTCAGCCTTCAAAATGTCAAGGAGGGAAAGAATTACTAATAAAATTAAAGAGGCTTTAGGAGGCCATGCATCCGAACATCGGCAGTATTCTTGCAGAAATGTTCTTACAACAGATTCTTCCTGGCTTTCTCTGAATATGTGCATGTGTTTTTTTTTGTGTATAGGTCAGACTTACTTCTGCAGAGAAGTTAGTGCTCTGGAAACTGGGTCTGTACCAGATCAGCTTTCAATTTAAAGAAATCGTGGCAGCAACTAACAGTCCAGTAGCATGCCTGGGCCATTACTGAGCCTTTTCATTGACCCTGTACATAGTACTATGTGATATTTCTTCAATGCCTGATGAGCTTATCTATCCTGATTATACAAGAAACTACTGAACCACTCAGAAGTCATTGAAAACGTTGTCCTGAGCTCAGCTGTAGAGGATACTGGTGGGACCAATACTTTGACCCAATGTAGAAAACAAAAAGCAAACTTCTGAAATTTAGATTATTTGACCTATTTCTATTATAAGGTGTTTTTCTAGGGTTTCTTGTGCAATAAAATAATAACTGTTGCAAATTAAGGTAACTTAGTCATTGCAAGGAGGTAGCACACCCACTAGGAGGCTGAAAACTAGGAAAACTTTTTTTGTTTTTGAGGAAATAGGTGGAAATAAAAGCTACCTCTAACTGAAAGAACTAAGTACTCGGATCCTGGATATATTGATAAGACATCATACTGGGGGGTTGTTTTTATAGAAAATAATTAATTTAATTACTAAAATTTATCATAAAACTGAATTAAGGAAATTTCACATTAAAACATCTCAGGATGTTAAGTGTTTTTTTTTCTTTTTGTGTTTACTTCTTGGTATTTAAAAGAAGAGTCTTTTTTTGAAAGGATCCTGAAATTCAAGTCAAGATTTTTAATATCAAACCAGGAAATTTCAACTTCGTTGAAATGATCTTTTCCTCCTTTGCTGTTTTTAAGGAGATGGTAATGTTGTGTTTGAAAACAACTGAAAAACAATATAGTTCAGCCAGAAAACTTTAATCCAGTCCTCCTCCTTCATTCTTTTCCTATTTCCCTTGTTATGTGCTGTTAGGAATGTTCTGAGATTTAAGTAACTCTTCACAACAGTACTGTTTGATAAACAATTTTAAATTTTTTTTTAATTAATTAATCTATACTTTGTTGTTCACAGACTGCAAAGAATAGTTTATACACACTGTGTGTGTGTATATATTTATGTGTATATATATATATTCTTTTTTATATATATATATGAAAAAAAAAATAGGTATGAGGAAAGACTACCTGTACTTCCGAAGTTTTTCTTTGCCCACAAATCTAACTGTGTGGGTTTCAGCTGTGGCTGTTGGCCTTATGGTTCAGATAATCAAGCAACAGTGCTGAACCTTTTGCACATATGCTTAACAACAACGTTTTCCTTTGTCTTTTGTTTTCCCCCCAACTTTGCTAAATGTGAAAAAAACGCACAGTGCAGATGGCTGGTTTTAATTTCACCTTCTCAATCTAATGCTCTTGTTTACCTGGTGATTTTCCACTGTCTGGGATCAGCTGCTGGATATTATTTTTTCTTAAAGTGTAATCTCTCTCCTAGCATATTATTAGCACAGGAACCTACTGTAGTTTGAATTGCATGCCTGCTCAGAAACTTAGTGTCCATTGATAAAAATACTTGTTCCGCTGAAAAGAAAAGAAAAAGGAGAGAAGAATGAATTGTTTTCTGGGCTGGGCACTGGTCTCTCTCCTGATGGTATTGAATCATTACAGAGAGCTGACTCTGGTGTCTTGTTCCTCTTCATCAGACAAAGAAGTATCACTCCACTAGATCCTGGTGCACCTTCTCATATCTTAAAACATAAGGTGTTTGATGGCAGCTTTATCTATGATGTTACAGTGATGGCTTTGCACCAGCTGGCAAGACTCCTGCAAGCTTTTCTAGCAACACAAGAAATCACTGATTTTGTTGTCAGGTGGCAGAACTTTAGTTTGATCAGAAAAGATAACAGGTTTATTTGATGCTTTGTTGCTTATCCTGTAGCACTGAGAGATTAATTTCTAGGTCTACAACAGTGCAGTTGTAGAAATAGTCTCACAAAGACAGTGCAAAGAGGTAATGGTTTTTACAAGTGAAATCACAGAATCATTTAAGTTGGAAGAGACCTGTGATATCGAGTCCATAACTCTAATACTCTGAATTCAGGGAGTAACAGATTTCTTTAGAATAGGTATGCATTTGAATCTAATCTTCTTCACTAGAAGATTGCATTTGGATCTAATCTACTTGTAATGTGTGTGTGAGTGGAAACTATATCAGGAAACTGAAGAAAAAATATTTTCTGGTTTTAATTGATTAGACTATGAATCCTACTTATTTATTCCTTTTCAGATTAACACCTATCTTGTTCATCTTGGGTAGAACAGAAGCCTTGATAAAATATCATGGAAAGCTATAATAGCATTTGCTCACATTTATTCATGTGCAAATAATCTGTTCCTCAGCCCCTAAGCTTTTCCATGTCAGATCTGACATTTATGGATGACAAGTTCCAACTTTGTAATTGTCAGCTTTCTCTAGAACTGTTTTTCCTCTTAGGAATGCTTATATTTAGTGACTTCACTTTTGCTGTCTGCCCTGCATTTTTTCAGAGATTTTTTTTTTTTAATTCAGAAATGTGGAAGGCTATTTTTTCTATTTTGAGAGAACAGATAATAAGAATGACCATACTAGGAACTTCAATAATGTTTTAACTCCTTTCATCTCATATGTTATCAACAGTTTTCATTTCATGTGGACCTTGTGCTGGGAATCACCTGTCCCTTCAAAGGTTTCAATGGCTATTTATGATTGTGTGTTAATACTGACAGAAGTGGACATCATTCATGTAATCTGGTGCTATCTCTGTGATGATGTGAGCAGATAGTCTCATGTCTATTATTATGTGAATGGATAGACACCCTCTTGGTGTTCTACATTGCAAGATAAAGGGTTATTCACAGGGGAGTGCTAGGGTACATTTCTCAAGAGTCTGATGGAGATAGTTCTTCTGAAGCCAGTGTATTAGGCTGGTTGTATGATGCAGCTACAGTGTTTGGTGCCTTGTAAGAGGATATGGCATGGAAGCTACAAAACTTCCTTAATGGTTAGTTCAAAATTTTAATTACAGGAATATTTCTGCTTTAGGACAGTAAAATTTGGTTAGTCTATCAGCCAAGACCCAATTTTCATGATACTATATCTGACCATTGCTCCAGGCTGTTTCAGGAGATGCCAAAGAAACTTTGTTTGTAAGCACAGGCTGCGAAAGACAGAGTGAAAATACATTTATAGACTGGTGAGACAGTTTTTCAAGCATTAAATGCTTGTTGAATAATAAATATTAATTAAACAGTCCTGGTGTTTAGGGACAGTAGGGTTTTTAATATGGATAAAACTGAATTGAAGGTTACATAAATGGCAACAGAAACACACTTCTGCAAGTACAGAGCAGGAAGGAAAGGTATGCCTAACAGAGACAACTCTTCTATGAATGTATTAATTCATGCAGAAATACAAAAAGGAGGATCTGATTACAAACTGTGTGTGTTCACACAGTTTAAGTGTAATTTACATTGTGTAAGTGCAATCACCAAGCCTATCTTATTGCAAAAAAACTCAAAGAGTGTAAATAAGCAAAATTTTCAAAGGTGATATTCAAATCTCTGAAAAAACTTCTCATGCTGCACTGAAGACTTTGAAAATAAGATGTTTAAGTTTTCTCCAATCAATTTCATAGTTAAAAACAGGGAGAGACAATAACTTTTCAGAAAGAAGGTTTCCAAATTGTAATACAGATGCAATGTTAGTGTGTCAAATGCATGGCTTGAATATTATGTATTGCCAATACAGCATTTTGTCTTTTAGTAGCACTGAGATGCGATCTTTACAGTGAGCATTTACTACAGGCTTATTAGGAACAGAAGCTCTGAAAAAGGGAGGGCGGGAAGGGTTCATGTAGCAATGATTGCATGTTCTGTTGGAAAAGGGCAGCTGAAATCAGGCTTGTGGCCAGTAGTTGTTATGCGTATTTTTATAAAGTCTCTGTTGTGTGTGAATACCCCAGTACGAGCTTTCTTTTCACTGATCTAATTTATTGGTATGTGTCAATAGGCAGCAGAGGGAAGATGACAGAGTAGTTTTCTTGCCTGATTTCATTTGTCTGTCCCAGTTAATCAACCATAAGAAAGATAATGAACAGTTCTTTCTCTAAAGGACTCAGGTTTAGAATACAGAAATACTTATTAAAAATTCTGGAACAGTTGAATTTCTGGGAATAGAAAATAAGATGAGTTTTGTGTTCTATTATTTTTGCAATTAAATATATACTACTTGGAGCTAATAAGCATGGGATCTAATGCATTGTCTTTAACAGAAATAAACTGGAGTAACTGGTCAGTGTGGAGCATTGGCTATAGAACACAAGTAGGTGTGACAGTTACCTGTCGTCTCACCAACTATTCCTGGTTTTTAAACTTTCTTCCTAAAACAAAAAAATAATTAATGTATTTCTAATCCTGATTAAAAATACCTTGACTTCTAGGAAATATCAAAATCAACAAAACATTTTTAAGGCTATTCTGAGCAAATATATGAGAATAAATTAATACTACACACCACATTTTTGGCGTTCATTATGATAACTATTATACTTCTTACAGAAATTTATAAATGTTTTTCTTCTAGTGTCAAGCATCACAGATGTCCAACTTAATAAACAGCCTATTTATCTAAATATGTAACTAAGTAAAGTTTTTCTAGAATTTTACTCTATTTTCAATGGCATATGTTCATTGTCATGTTTTACCTGTACCCATTAAAAAGCTGCGAAATATTAAATGTAATATGGAATTGACAGAGAACCAGGAAAACAATATTTTCATCTCATTTTCTCTCTCATGGTATGTATATAATTAGGAAAAATATATTCTAAATAATATTCAAATTGTGAGCATTGATTACTTGCTATTTATAGAAGGCTTACGTATTAAAAGCTTTAAGTGTCATGATTATGAAGACTATCATCATCCATCATAAAAGGATAACGTAATGTATTCCTCAAAACTGCATAATACAAATGTAATATGGCATAAATGGGAACTTCATTCTGTATTTTCTCCCAACAATTTAAAGTGCTTCAACAGCCCAATGATCTTGCATATAAGATGATTTACTGACAGATGAGAGAAGGTATGGCTGGGTTGGATCTTTTTTGTGAAGAAACACATATGCCACCTGGAAAAGTTGGTCTTGCTTTCTCCTTTTTGTTTGAGATATCTAGCCTATGAGTTCAAAACCTTCTTACTACCTTTAGTTGATGAACTCCTGTTAGCATTCATCCATGCAGCTGGTGCATGTGTGGGAGGTATTCATGTGGGATCCTTGTTGAAACGAGTCAGATACTTGATGGCATTTCTTCTATCACATGGCAACGTACAGAGCCTCCCTCTGATTATATGGAGGATTTCTGTACTCCCTGGCATTTGATCATCCTTATGTGTATCTTCTTTGCCTGTATGTTTGCATTGTGAAATACTTTATTATATTTCTGGCAGTTACTATTCATGAAGCAAGTCTGTGTCATGATATTACAAAGAGCAGTCCTACTCACTTGAATGAAGCAACTGGTTTACAATGTATTGTTGTCCGATACACACCATCAGGTTGTAATTAATTTGCGCTGTCCAAATCGCATTGTAGAAACAACTGATTTCTTTTAAGTGCTTTCTAAGGTGTTCTTTGAGTATTATCTGATTATCTTATCAGCATTAACAGATTTTTCTTCCTAATCTTTCAGAACAATTAGGAAGTATCACTTATTTTCATTTTATAAAAGGACAACCAAAGGTTGTGACCGTGTCACAGAGTATCTCTGAAAACCAGTAGACAATTCTGCATCTGCATCTGATCCCTAGCATCGCCTTTTCCAGAACAGCTCTGAGAAATGATTGTGGAGTCTACAGTTGTAGGAGTTTTCAATGTTATGAAAAAGTCACTTTTCCGTTTTCTGCCAGGTGCTTGAGTTCAAATGGCAATATCTGAGAAATCCGGTCTAAATACAGTTATACATTATGTCCAATCTCCCACATTCAACTGTGCTATGAGGTGGACCTGTCTCTATGTTCTTCTAATGACCTCTCCAAAGGACATGAAAAGGCATAGAAATTCAAAGACTTTTTATTAGATTATAAATTAAACTCATTAGCTTTTGTTATAAAAGTGGCATAAAGAAAATTGTGAGTAAAGTGAGTGAATGAGAGCAGAAATCAAGTTATAAATAACTTCCCTTCTACCCATTGTGTCCTTGCAGGACAAGTGCATGCTTTCTGGCAAGGTTTCAAACAATCAGTGGCTTTCTTTTTCCAGGATCTGGTAATTTTTCTCTGGTTGTAGGCACCTTCTTCCCATGAGGTTTGGTTCTCTGCACTCTTCTTAGTAGTTCATATGCTTTGCACAAACTGCAGGCTCACAGTACCTTGCTGATGCTCTTGTTCTTCTTTTGTCACTCTTTAGAAGAGACCTGTTTTCCTCTCACCTTTAGGGGTCACCTAAACTGGCAAACTGTTCAGTGAATGACCAGTGCTAGTTCTATCAAAGAGGACTAAGTATCATCACTACCACTCTCTTCCTTCATAGTGGTAGCTCTAATGGAGAGACTGTTAAAGGACACTTTTTCAGAGTCATTTACTTTCTTCTAGTACCACAACAGACTGGTCCCTCCTGGTGCAAAACACAGTTTTATACAGGCTGCTTCTCAAACCCAATTCCTCCACACATTAGGCCTGTGAAAAAATGTGGACATAGGCTCCATCCTATGCTCAGTGGGGTCAGCACCCAGAAAGTACTGGGTGGAGGAGTCTGCTAGGAGGAAGTTTTGGGGGACCCTGGAGCTCTGCCACCTCTTCATGCATGGTATCTCCCCACAAGCCTCCTCCTCTGAGCTAGGGGCTCATCATTTATGACAGATGTGGCCAGGACATAGGGTGTCTTCTTTAGGACCTCTCACTGGCCACATTCCAGTGGTGGCAGTCGGGAGAACGAACTCTTCTCTTCCTGCTTGTCCTCATCCTCATCCTTGTCATCCTCCTCCTCTTCATCTGCTGTCTGTGGGAAGGACTCACACTGGAGAAGTTCGTGGAGGACTGTTTCCTATGGGAGGGACCCTACACTGCAGCAGAGGAAGTGTGTGAGGAACAGCAGAAAATAACATGTGATGAACTGACCACAACCCCCATTCTCCATCTCCCTCCTTGGGAGGAGGAGGTGGAGAAAATTGGGAGTACAGTTGAGCCCCAGAAGAAGGGAGGGGTGGGGGAAAGCCGCTCTTAAGATTTGATTGTGTTTCTCATTATCATACTCCGATTTTATTGGTAAAAAATTAAATTTATTCCCCACCCTAAGTTGAGTCTGTTTTACTAATGACTATAACTGGTGAGTGATCTCCCTGCCCTTATCTCAAACCACAAGCCTTTCATTGTGTTTTCTCTTCCCCACCCCACTGGGGGAAAGCAATGCATGAGTGGCTGTGTGGTGCTTTGTCACTGTCTGGGCTTAAGCCACAACAATACCTCTTAATTAATGGCAAGGATCTGAGATTGCGTTATCTCAGGTTATTAACTGCATTATCTCAAGGCTAGCAATAATTTAATCTCTACAGGCTTGATCAAAATGCCAGAAGTGTGAGAATCAAAGATACAGATAATTTGGAAGTACAGACTGAAAAAGCAAATATGTTGTTTCAGAGCCTGGGAATTTTCTCACATCATTCTTTTAATTGTCTGAGCCTGATTATTTGAAACAGAAAGAAAAATAAAAAAGCAAGCCAAACAACCAACAAAAAAAAATCCAAATATGACAATGCCTAGAAATTAAATGAGAACCTGTGCTGATGGATGAGTAACTCTAATATTAGATCATACTCAGATGGGGCATTCTCTTTTTACAGTACAAATTCTCCAGAAACTTGTTGCTTTTTATGTAAGGACTCAGAAGGTTGTGAAACTGACACAGTACAACAAAGTTTAATGCTATAGTAACTAATATTAACTCCTCAAAATTATTTTTGCTTCACCTTTTCCATTTCTTAAGAAAACTTTAAGCTTCTTTTGACTGCACATAAGTGCCTATGCCATAGGGATTTCCTCCATTGATAAATCATATTGTTACTAGGATTAAATAGAGGAAGTAACATATTTAAGATCTATACAGTTGTTCCTATACCTACGGTATTCTGAAAGTAACAGATCTAAAGAAAGACTTTTGTAGAAAAACTGTGAATGGTAATCTCTAAAGACACCTGAAACACATTAAAGGGTTCCCTCTTGTTTATTATACATCTGGAATAGCAGTAAAAGGCAGCTTGGTTTACAGAATCAAAGAATAACAGGGGTTGGAAAGGACCTCTGGAGATCATCTAGTCCAACCTCCCTGATAAAGCAGGTTCACCTACAGCAGGTTACATAGGAACGTTGTCCAGACAGGTTTCAAAAGTCTCCAGAGAAGGAAACTCCACAACCTCTCTGGGCAGCCTGTTCCAGTGCTCCATCACCTTCACAGTAAAGAAGTTTCTCATCGTGTCGAGGTTCATAAGGAGATGAAGCTTTGCAGTAGAAAGAACTACCAAATCTTTCAAAGGAGGCAATCCTCTAGTACTGGTAAGTGTCTTCAATACCAGTTTATGGGGTACACAGATATGTCAGCCTCTTTTTACCTGGAAGACAACACATTGTACTTAAAGGGAAAGCTGATGATTACAGCACAGTGGAGCATATGCATCTATCAGGAAGGTTAAAATTAAAAATGGGTCATGTAACATTTAAAGGAACATGAAGTAATTTTATGTGGATCTTACGATAGGCCCTAATAGAAACCATTTCAAAGGCAATAAAAGAATGCATAAACATAAAAAATATCTACTATATCTACTATAAAAATATCTACTTTCAATAGAGTTATTACAAATAATGAGACTGCTGTGCATGATTTAGTAAACATATAAATCCTGCAGCACTCTATATCCTGTATGCAGAGTGACTATGGATAACAGTAGTTTACTTTTTGAGCCTTTTTATTTGTCTTGCTTTGAGAGAATAAGAGGCATAAATTGGAAAGATATATAGTGAAGCCTTACTGCCCCCAGGTGTCTGTGTAAGGACTCCTTGGGAAGAGAGGAGGAGAAAGAAATATCACTCAATGAAATATGTTCCTTTTTCTGTCAAAGAAATTGGATTCTATGGTTTTCTCTTAGATATTCAAAGACTTTCAATTTGGTTTTGCATGTACAGTGCCATTGCAAGAGTTAGAACTAATTAAGATCATGTCTCAGGCACTGAACAAATGCCTATGCTGAGGTTTTCTCAAGAAACAGTTTGGTTCTGTTTTGGCTGGGAATGGGCAAACTTTGATTGTATAATCTGCAGACAGCTAACTGTTTTGAACAAATAAAATCAAATCTTAGCCAGCTTACTTACAGTCACTCAGAGGATGAAACTGGGAGTAATGACCAGAGGAGAAACAGGGTGAAATAGGAAAAACAACAGTGAAGTAACAATGATTTACATCCCCAGAATCACTGTAAGAAAAAAAACAAACGTGGAAAAGGGTATTCCTATTTGATTCTCTAGAGGCTAGAGTACTAATGAAAACTATTTATACAATGGAACCACTGGAGAATTGGTGTTTTATGTTCCTTATTCTGCATATCGACTAAGTTAATTCTCTGAACATGAGGCTTCCCGCATTTCCTATGTGACCTGTGGGTCACTGAGCAGGGAAGCGCTGCTGTGTGACTGAAGCAAGTGCTCTTCCAGTGGGATTCTGTGCTCTCTGGAAGATCCATGAAAAGACAGATTTTAATGGTAGCTGCTGTTCATTATGTCAGAACTCTTCCCCTATCATCTGCAGGCACATCTGTTGAATATAGACCCAATGTACCAGCAGTCTCTCCCACCTTGTGTGGTGTGTCAGTAAACAGAAGTGCCTTTGCCTGTGCTTATGCTTGTAGCACTAAGTAACAGAGGCTTGTTCTGTGAGGTGTCAAGGGTCCCTGCCAGCCCCATCTTGATAAAAGGCAATTAGAGCAGTACAGCATTTTCTTAAATTATACACGTATCACAGAATCATAGGGATCATAAGGATCACCTGGTCCAACCTTTCCTGGCAAAAGCACAGTCGAGGTAAGATGACCGAGCACCCCGTCCAGCTGCCAAATCTTAAAAGTGTCCAATGTTAGTGACTCCCCCACTTCCCTGGGGAGATTATTCCAATGGCTGATTGTCCTTGATGTGAAAAAAAAATTTATTTGTGTCTAATCAGAGTCTCCCTAGGAGTAACTTGTATGCATTTTCCCTCATTTTTTCCATGTGACTCCTTCTGAAAAGGGAGTCTCCATCTTCTTTGTAGCTACCCTTTAAATACCGGAACATGGTGATAAGGTTTGCCCTAAGCTTTCTTTTCTCAAGTTTGAACAAACCCATTTCTCTCAGCCTTTTCTCATAAGACAGATTCCCACTCCTCTGGTCATCTTTGTGGCCATTCTCTGGACGCTCTCCAGCCTGTCCACATCTTGTATATGTTAATTTTGTAAAGCAGGGACCAAAATTGAACACAGTATTCCAGGTGTGACCTGACAAGCGCTGAGTAGGGTAGGATAATGACTTCTTTATCTCTGTATTAATTTCATACTTATTTAAGATAACAGAGCCATACATGACAATGATAATGCTATTCCAGATTACTTTAGGACAAGCTCTTTCTGATGCTTGCAAGATAGCTGAGGTCTTGAATGCAAAGGTGTAGTTTGTAGAAAGCTGTGGTATCACAAGTGACCTTCTTCCCTTGAGATACACAAAACATTCACCATCATAAGAAAGGGAGCTGTACAAAATTTGCTATTTTTTGGATGATAAAACACAGCATTTGTGTTTACTAAAGATTTTTATAGTTTCAAGTTAGGTAACTATTAAATCATGTTTCCTAATCCACGAGAACATGTTACTCTGACTGTGATCCTGTCTGCAGAATTTATAGTACTTGTCATAGTGACCTGACCAAACTACACATGGAGTATTTACACCCTATTTACCAATTTATTGCCAGTTTCAAATGTCTACAATAGTCTTAGTTAATTCTTTAACTAGACTATTAAGACACACTTCATAAAAGCAGTGCTATATTAATTCTAGAAGTATTTCCACTTAATCATAGAATCATAAAATTGTCAGGGTTGGAAGGGACCTCAAAGATCATCTAGTTCCAAACCCCTGCCATGGGCAGGGACACCTCCCACTAGATCAGATTGCTCAGAGCCTCATCCAGCCTAACCTTAAAAACTTCCAGCGACGGAAATTCCACCACCTCTCTGGGCAATCTGTTCCAGTGTCTCACCACCCTTATCATGAAAAACTTCTTCCTAACGTCTAATCTGAATCTACCCACCTCTAGTTTTGATCCATTACCCCTAGTCCTACCACTGCCCGACATCCTAAAAAGTCCCTCACCAGCTTTCTTGTAGGCCACCTTAAGATACTGGAAGGCCACAATAAGGTCTCCTCAGAGTCTTCTCTTCTCCAGACTGAATAAATCCAACTGTCTCACTCTGTCTTCATCGGAGAGGTGCTCCAGCCCTCTGATCATCCTCGTGGCCCTTCTTTGGATACGTTCCAGCATGTCCATATCTTTCTTGTAATAGGGGCTCCAGAACTGGATGCAGTACTCCAGAGGGGGTCTCATGAGAATGGAGTAGATGGGGAGAATCACCTCCCTCGACCTACTGGCCACGCTTCTCTTGATGCAGCGCAGGATATGATTGGCTTTCTGGGCTGCAAGTGTACACTGACAGCCCACGTTGAGCTTCTCGTCCACCAGTACCCCCAAGTCCTTTTCTTCAGGGCTTCTCTCAAGCCAGTCCCTGCCCAGCCGATATCGATGCTTGGGATTGCCCCGACCCAGCTGCAGGACCTTGCACTTGGTCTTGTTGAACTTCATAAGGTTGGCATGGGCCCACCACTCCAGCCTGTCATGGTCCCTCTGGATGGCATGCCTTCCCTCCAGCATGTCAGCTGCACCACACAGCTTGGTGTTGTCAGCAAACTTGCTAAGGGTGTACTCAATGCCACTGTCCATGTGTCACTGATGGAGATGTTAAACAAGACCAGTCCCAGTACTGATCCTTGAGGGACTCCTCTTGTTACTGGCTTCCACTTGGACATGGACCCACTGACAGCCACTCTTTGGGTGTAGCTGTCAAGTCAGTTCTTTATCCACTGAGTTGTATGTCCATCGAACCCATATTTTACCAGCTTGTAGACCAGTATATCGTGTGGGACAGTGTCTAAGGCTTTGCTCAGGTCCAGGTAAACGATGTCAGTTGCTCTTCCCTTGTCTATTGATGTTGTGACATTCTCATGGACAGCCACCAGGTTTGTCAGGCATGATTTGCCCTTGGTGAAGCCATGTTGATTGTACCCAATCACCTCTTCATTATTCTTCTTCCTCAGCAGTGCCTCCAGGAGGATCTGCTCCATTATCCTACTGGGCACGGAGGTGAGACTGACTGATCCTTAAATCTATCCTGTAAAGGGTGAATGTGTGATTGCCCTGGGATGTAAGGATACTCCCTATACTGAAGATTTTGTTTCTTGATATCTCTGCATCTAAATAAGAAAAGATACATACATATTTAATACTAGATGAGAAAAGTGAAGGCAGTAAGGCTAGTACAGATAAATCCCTACCTTTAGATTTTTTAAATGAGAGCAACAAAAATAAATTCTATATTGACTTAATACAGTTTCAGAGCTTCGATGCCTTTATTTGACAGCACTTCTCTGCTTTCATCATTCTATTCAGAACTTCTGTAGCTCTTTTTAAGTGCATAAAATTAAACCCCCAGCATTAAAAATAGAACCAAACAGATTATACAGAGAAGTCTCTTTAATGAAGTTCATACAATCAAAGAATGATTGAGGTTGGGAGACCTGCAGAAGTCACCTCAACCAGTCACCTTGCTCAAGCAGGGCCAGCAGGAGTCACTTGTCTAGGACCATGTCCAGACAGCATTTGAGGATCTCCAGCGTTAGAGACTCCACAGCTTCCCTGGGAAACCTGTTCCCGTGCTCATTCACAGGCAAGAAATGTTTCCTGATGTTCAGGAGGCTGGTTCTCTGTTTCAGTGTGTGCCCATTACCTCCTGCCATGTTAGTGGATACCACTGGAAAAACTGCAGCTCAGTTGCCTTTGCACTTTCCCTTCAGATACTTGCACAGCTTGATGAGATCCCCTCTGAGCCTTCTTTTATCTAAGCTAAACAGTCCCAGCTCTCTCAGCCTTTCCTCTTATGGGAGATGCTCAAGTCCCCTCATTATCTTAGTGGCCCTTCTCTGGACCAGGTGTTTAGAACGTGGTTTGTTAAAGACAGTAGGCACTGCCCATCTGGAGGCTGGTGGGGAATGGCAGATCATCCATCCTTGGATAGCCTCACAGGAGTCAGTGACAGTTTCTGTGGATGAAAGGCAGTGAAGAGATTTCTGACAGCATATCAGCTGGCCTTTGTCCATGCCCATTCCACAATGGGCTCTCCACTTCAGTTGATTTTACATTCTGCAAGCTCTGTGGTATAGAGGGAATTTAATTGTAGAATGATATTAGGAATCAGTGACAGCTCTTTCCAGGATTCATTACAGACACTGGAAATATGATAACATGCTTCCAGAAAGATTTGAGATCTCTCAAAATTCTACTGCTCTATATTATACAGAAGGAACTGCATTGGAAGGCTAAGGCAGTCACCCACTCCTTGTTTTTCCTTCATATATCTGAGCATCATACACATTCAGGACAACATACTTCTATGCAGGCATTAAGAAAATGCATTTAAGTCTTATCACAGTATTTAACAAATTCAATTGAGTCATTGACTCTTCCATCTTTCCACCAGAAATTCTGGAAACTGCCCAGTGCACAGGGTATGGGGTTTTGTGGGTTTTTACCCTCTATACAGAAACAATAAATTTTCACATTTTGCATACATCAGACTAGATATAGAGAGTAAATCAGCATACTTTTCCTGACTGAACTAGAGATCTACTGCTGATTTGTATGTCTGCATGCACTCAAATGTGAAGTTTCCAGTATTTGTGCACACAAAAGTTAAAATTTATTATCTGGTTTTTGGTAATTGGTTTGAGATAGAATCACAGAATTGTCTAGGTCAGAAAAGATCTTTAAGGTAATTGAGTCCAACTACAAACCTAACACTGCAAAGTCCATGACTAAGCTGTGCCCCCAATTGCCACATCTACACATCTTTTAAATAGCTCCAGGGATGATGACTCTACCGCTTCCCTAGGCAGCCTGTTGCAGTGCTTTATAACTCTTTCTGTGAAGAGGTATGTTCCTAATATACAATCTAAACCTCACTTGGCACAACTTAGGAGAAAAGACTGACCCCCATCTTCACTAAAACCTCCTTTCAGGTAGTTAATAGAGAGCAAGAAGGTCTCCTCTCAACCTCCTTTTCTCCAGGCTAAACAACCAAAGCTCCCTGAGCAGCTCCTCATAAGACTTGTGCTCTAGACCCTTCGCCAGCTTTGTTGCCCTTCTTCAAACACAGTCCAGCACCTCAGTGTCCTTCTTGTAGAGAAGGGACCAAAACTGAACATAGTACTCAAGGTGCATCCTCACGAGTGCCAAGTACAGGGAGACAATAACTTCCTTAGTCCTGCTGGCTACACTATTTCTGATGCAAGCCAGGACGCTATTGGCCTTCTTGGCCACCTGGGCACACTGCTGGCTTTTTTTTGTCTTTTATGGCACTAGCTAGATTAAGTTCTAGTTGGGCTTTGGCCCTTCTCATTTCCTCCCTGTATAACCTCTTGACAACCTCGTAGTCCTCCTGAGCTGCTTGCCCCTTCTTCCAACTCTCTTTTTTTTTCTGATTTCCAGCCAAAGCTTCCTGTTCAGCCAGTCCAGTCTCTTCCCCACCATCTCATCATTTGGCACATTGGAGTGGCCTGATCCTGTGTTTTTAAGATTTTTTTTCCTGAATAATGTCCAGCCTTCCTGAACTCCTTTGCCCTTCAGGCCTGCCTCCCAAGGGATTCTGTCAACCAGGATCCTAAACAGTCCAAAGTCTGCCCTCTGGAAGTCCAACGTGGCAGTTCTGCTGACCCCTCTGCTTACTTTTCTGAGAATCAAAAATTCTACCACTTCATGGCCTCTATGCCTAAGATACCCTTCAACCATCACATCATCCACAGTTCTTTCTCTGTTCACAAACAACAGGTCCATCTTGGTGCCTTTCTTCACTGGCTCACTCCCCAGCTCTGTTAGCAAGTTATCTTCCACACATGCCAGGAACCTCTGAGGCTTTTTCCTCTCTGCTGTACTGTATTCCCAGCAAACATCTGGTAAGTTGAAGTCCCACATGACAACAAGGGTAACAATTGTGAGACCTCCCACAGCTGCTTATAGAGTATTTAGTCTGCCTCTTCATCCTGGTTGGGTGGTCTGCAACAGACTCCTATAATGATATCTGCCTTGTTGACCTTCCCTGACTCTTTTTAACTGTAAATGCTCAACCCTTTTGTCACCATCATCAAGCTCTAGGCAATAAAAACACTCCCTAACATACAGGGCTACCCCACCTCCTCGCCTTCCTTGCCTATCCCTTCTGAAGAGCTTGTAGCCAGCAATTGAAGTGCTTCAGTTGTGTGAGTCATCCCACCACATTTCTGTGATGGCAGCTATGTCATAGTTTTCCTGCTGCACAATAGCTTCCAGCTCCTCCTGTGTGTTGCCCATGCTGCAAACATTTATGTAGATGCACTTCAGGTGGGCTATTGATCCTGCCACCTTTTGCAGGGGAGGAACCCTTGTTCCTATGTCACCATTCATCAGCTGCTTCCTGGTTTCTAACTGTGGTTTTTAACACTTCAATAACTCTTTTGTCTTTGTTGCTGCATGGATCTTCATCTTCTACCTTCACTGAGATGGCAGAATGAAGGACCTTGCTAGCACACCAATCCCACAACTTTGGTGTGCCGTGCCCAGGCCTATCCCATGAGCCTGGTTTTATCCCTTTCTCCTTTCAAATCTGCTTTAAAGGTCTTTCAGTGAGCCCCGTTAACTCCTGTGCAAAGATCCTTTTCCTACTTTCTGACAGATGTACCCTATCTGTCATCAGCAGGCCTGGTGTTGGGCAAATTGACCTATGATTAAAACCCCCAAAATTCTGCCAGTGACACCAGGCTCAGAGCCAGGGATTGATCTGCTGGCTCTTCCTGTTTCTTCCCTTGTCATTCCCTGCAACTGGAAGGATAAAGGAGAGTGATACTTGTGCTCCTGATCCCTTAACCAGTCTTCTCAAGGCCCTGAAGTCTCTCTTGATTGTCCTTGGACTTCTTGTTGCAACATCATCTCTGCCTTACTGAGAAAGCAACCCTGGATAGCAGTCTGAGGGCTGCAACAGGGTAGGAAGTTTTCTCTACACGTCATTGACCTGGGCCCCAGAGAGGCAGCAGACTTCTCTAAGAAGTGAGTCTGGTCTGCATATTGGGCCTTCTGGTCCCTTCAGAAGGGAGTCTCCTGTGACAATGATCTGTCATTTCTTCTTTATGGAAGCAGTTTTGATGCAGGGTGTAGGCTGACTTCACCTTGGCAACACCTCCCACCTAGATGGACCATCGTCCTCATTACAGTTTGGTTGCACTTGCAGAGCCTCATAGTTGTAATGCAAGGGCTCCTGGGAAGGTGGGACAATCACAGAGGAGCCACATCTGCTGCGCTGAGCAGGAGCTTGTCGCTGTGACCCCCTGTCCCTTGAGTCTCTGTGTTCAGCCAGCGAGGGCCGGGAACGCTCCACCGCGCACGTCCCGTCGCCTGCTGGCCCGGCCCGGGGAAGGCCGATGCACTTCCCTTAGTGCCTCTCTCTCCTGTGCTCCCCGACACCCCTCAGCCGGGCTGCTGCTCCCGGAGCTCTGGCCCTAGGCGGGGGAGCCCATCTCCTCAGGTGCGGCTCCCACCACAAGCGCAGGGTACAGCCCGCAGCCTGATGCCGGGCTGGCGGCCAGCGGAGCTCGGGCTGGGCAATGGGGGCGGTCATGGTGGATACCAGGTCTCCAGTTGTGCAAGTCACCCCACCATGTTTCTGTGATGGTAACTATGTCATAGTTTTCGTACTGCACAATGGCTTCCAGCTCCTCCTTAGAGAGGATGCAATCTCTACCAGGTGGATCCCACCACTCCCTGTCCCAGCAGGCAGAGCTTCAGGGCCCATCTCACCCATCCTTCCATGCGAACTGCCATAGTGTGCACTGCTTGCTCGCTCTGGCCGCTTTTTATAGGCATGAGGGTGGCTGTGGTTGCTCTGGCCCCTCCCAGGCCTCATCCGTATCTCCCATGAGAGATGTTAAGCAATCTAAATCAGAATTACATAATCTACTGATATTTTGTTGAAATGTTTTCGAAGAAAACCTGTCCTCAGCAAGATGGCTGAGAGGATTACAAAGTCTTATTCCAGTCACAAGGAACAGAGTATACAGACAGACTTAAGTATATATCTGTTTGACCTTTTTGTGTAAATAAAGAGATTAATCAGTTAAAAATAGGAATTAGTAACATAAGAGATCAATGTACCCAGAAGAGTGTTTGTGTGCTTAAAAAACACATGATTTTGACTTGATTATTTTTTTCTTTAGGACAATTGTATTCACAATAAATGGTTCTCTTACCAATTTTGCCACCAGTATCAATTGCTTGTTATAATATTGTGGTGGGTTAACCTTGGCTGAGTGCCAGGTGCCTACCAAGCCACTCTATCACCAGCCCTTTCCTTCCCCACTCCCTCTTCAGCAGAGCAAAAAAAAAGAAAGGGGAGGAAAATAAGATGAGGAACAGAAAGTAGTTTAATAATAACAAAAGCAAGAGCCAAGCAAGCTCAGCCAGACCCACTACAAATATATAATATTTTGTAGTAAATTTTGGCAGGATTTTTTCACTTACTTTAAAAGAATTTAAAAATATTAGTATCTTTTGTAAACTTGATTGCAAGATAAATATCATCTAGAAACTGTGTCAATTTGTGACCAAGCTTTCTAAGGTTAATATGTCAGAATACTTGTGAGAATATGTGAGGCTGTTTTTTAAAACACAGTCATACTTCCTTATTTCTCCTGAATGTACCTAACCTGGTTTATCCAGAGTTGATCTTTGACTTTTCTACAGCTTTGTTGTCACCAGATCTGAAATCTTTCCTCCTCTTTCTTACTTCCAAGATCCCAGATCTTTCAGTATCCATATGCTCATTCTCACTATTTATAACATTTATGTTACTCCATTTCTAAAGATCACCCAGTTCTTCTGTTCAGAAGTCTTGTAGTTATGCTGTCTTTCCAGACAAAATCTTCCACCTTTACAGTCTATTTCAGTATTGCTGCTTTTAGCAGAAAGTTCAACCTGTTTACATTTAAGCATTAACCTATGCAGTGTACATAATGTTTTTATCGCAGGCTGTTAATGTGATTAATTGCAAAGTAATTGCATCTTGTCTCCTATCAGACAAACCATTTCAATAGAAATTGCATTAAATGTTACAGTTCTGCATCTGAATAAATAAATGCACTGCTCACAGGCAGAGTATTTGCCTATACATTATCATCAAGAAAGTATGAAAGGGAAATTCTTTCCTTATTATGAAATAATTTATCTGTCTGTGGTTTAGCTAAATTTCTTTCTGAATTGGCCCTCTCATTGCATTTGTTCACAGTAAGATTATAATTCCTATGTCTTTGCAAGGACATTTAACTGTCAGTGCTCTTCCTCTAAGATTTCTTACCTCATCATCTTATACTTACTAACAAAAGAGTCTGCAATAGGAGAGTCCTCTTAAAAAATTTAGTTCTGCAGAGCTACCAGACATTTGACACTCTTCCCCATAGAACTCTCATGGAAAAACTGGCTGCTCATGGCCTGGATGGGCATACGATCTGCTGGATCAAGCACTGGCTGGACGGACGGGCCCAAAGAGTGTCAGTCAATGGCGTTAAATCCAGCTGGCAGCCAGTCACAAGTGGTGCTACTCAGGGCTCAGTGTTGGGACCATTTCTGTTTAACATCTTTGTCGATGATGTCAATAAGGACATAGAGTGTATCGTCAGTAAGTTCGCAGATGACACCAAGTTAAGCGGGAGTGTTGATCTGCTTGAGGATAGGGAGGCTCTACAGAGAGACTTGGGTAGATTGGATCGATGGGCCAACATTAACGGTATGAGCTTCAACAAGGCCAAGTGCCAGGTCCTGCACTTGGGCCATAACAACCCCATGCAACACTACAGGCTTGGGAAAGTGTGGCTGGAAAGCTGTCTGGCAGCTGTCTGGCAGCTGGACCCGGGCATTCTAATTGACAGGCTGAATATGAGCCAACAGTGTGCTCAGGTGGCCAAGAAAGCCAACGGCATCCTGGCTTGTATTAGAAATAGCGTGACCGGTAGAAGTAGAGGAGTGATTGTCCCCCTGGACTCAGCACTGGTGAGGCCACACCTTGAGTATTGTGTCCAGTTTGGGGCACCTCAATACAAGAGAGATATCGAGGTGCTGGAGTGAGTGCAGAGGAGGGTAATGAAGCTGGTGAAGGCCCTGGAGAATAAATCTTATGAAGAGTGATTGAAGGAGCTGGGACTGTTTAGTTTGAGGAAGAGGAGGCTAAGGGGAGACCTCATCACTCTCTACAACTACCTGAAAGGACATTGTAGAGAGGTTGGTGCTGATCTCTTCTCACATGTAATTAGCAATGGAACAAAAGGGAATGACTTCAAGCTGCAACAGGGTAGGTTTAGACTGGACATTAGGAAAAAAAAATTCACAGAAAGAGTGGTCAGGTACTGGAATAGGCTGCCCAGGGGTGTGGTTGAGTCAGCATCCCTGATGTGCTTAAGGGTTGTTTAGATGTGGTGTTGCGGGATATGGTTTAGGGGAGAACTTTGTAGAATAGGGTTGATAGTTGGACTCAATTATCCCAAGGGTCTTTTCCAACCTCAGGGATTCTATAATTCTATGTTCCTTGTACATTCTAGCTGCTTCTCAGAAAACAGATAGAAAATGTGTCTCAGCTTCTATAGCTCATCAGCTTTTAAATAGGTCTTTGATTTGAAGTGGTTGCTTCTGCTTTTGAGCTTGAGTTCTAAAAGAGATAAAGAAAGAATATAAATGTCTAAACAATTTACTGTCCTAGTTGCAAAACTATAACAAGGCAGAATTTTAAAATTAACCCATGGGGCTTTTATTTCTATAAAGAGCTTCAAAGTATTGTCTCTCCCATATAACATATTATGCTAACCTTCTGTGGTGAACTGACCCACATATTAAGAACTTTTGCCTTATTAAAACAGGGAGCAAAAAACCATATTCCCCATAAGTCATTGCAAAAAACCCTCCAGGAAACGGAAACCGGAAGTAGGAAGTCATGGGACACCAACTATAAAAACCCGCGGGAAAAACAAAACTTCCTCTTTTCCTCCTGCATGACGTGGAGACCACATTGTCATGCCTTGGAGAACCACTGGGTCGTGCCCTTCCCCCCCTGTTGCTGCCAGAAGAATCGAATTCCAGGAATTC
>JAVFHW010083175.1:52880-82103 GCA_032159205.1 Eurystomus glaucurus suahelicus
TGTTGCGGCAGGAAAGCTGCCTGGTGGAAAAGGATCTGCTGGAGGACAGCCAGCCAAACATGAGCCAACAGTGTGCACAGGTGGCCAAGAAGGCCAACAGCATCCTGGCATATATCAAAAATAGCGTGTCCAGCAGGAGGAGGGAGGTGATCGTGCCCCTGTATTCAGCATTAGTGAGGCTGCAGCTTGAGTACTGTGTTGTTCAGTTTTGGGTGCTGCAGTATAAGAGAGACATTGAGATGCTGGAGAGAGTCCAGATAAGAGCAACAAAGCTGGCGAGGGGTCTGGAGAACAGCTCTTATGAGGAGTGGCTGAGGGCACTGGAACTGTTTAGTCTAGAGAAGAGAAAGCTGAGGGGAGACCTTATTGCTCCCTACAATTACCTGAAAAGAGGTTGTAGAGAGGTGGGTGTTGGTCTCTTCTCCCAAGTAACTAGTGACAGGATGAGAGGAAACAGCTTCAAGTTGTGCCAGGGGAGGTTCGGGTTGGATATTTGGAAAAATTTCTTTACTGAAAGAGTGATTAAGCATTGGAACAGGCTGCCCAGGGAAGAGATGGAGTCACCATCCCTGGAAGTGTTCAAAAAACATGTAGATGTGGCACTTCAGGACATGGTTTAATGGTCATGGTAGTGTTGGGTTGATGGTTGGACTTGATGATCTGATTGGTCTTTTCCAACCTTAATAATTCTATGACTCTATGAATGTTTGCATAGATTTAAAAAGATTATGATCAAAGCAATGGTAAGAAAATACCTTTACAAGCTATGAATATAGAGAGATTGCACCCAGTCCCTAGACCTGCATGTTTGTGAAGGTTACGAGAGAGTTTGGAAAAAGTATGGTATGTTAATACTGTTCTAATTTTCCTCCTTAGGCATCTGCTATGGTCAGCTACTGAAGCATGTATAATGGGTTACATGGACCTCCAATCTATGCAGTCCTTTGGATCAGCACACTCATTATTTTAGTTTGGCATCATTTCAGTTTTTTATGGCTTTAATTTCTGTAAACTTTTGCCAAAATTAAGAAAACATAAAAACTCAGATTAGCATCATTTTTTTTTTTTTATTAGGGACATCTAGGATGATGATTGCCTTCTAGAGACAGCAGAATTGGTTTGGTGTGTTGACCCATAAAGTGGGTATACTCTTCTAGCTGATGTGGTATCTGCCAGCACAGTAAATTTGAGGTCTTTTAACTGAAAAATCCCTTTAGCAACATGTGCTTCTCTCTTTCTGCTAGGTCACTTGGCTGTGAAGCATGGATGCTGACAGTAATATCTTTGAAACAAAACTGCCCTTTGGAATTACTGCAGGAAATATTGCTGTTTCTTGTAATGAAAATTTTTGACACTAGAAACTTTCATCTGGCAAATACAGCTCTAATACAGATTGCTATTAGAGATTATTTCTTCCAAGGTTTTAAAATTAATGGAATTCATTTTAACTTATCTATAGGTCTAGCAAGAACTAGAATGTGTAAAATCCAAACACAGATGCTGGTTTCTCGATATACAGAAAAATCTCTTTTTTTTCTACACACTTAATTGTATTATTTCTTAGGTTTTACTAAATAATAATGTAAGTATGAGTCTTTTTCAGCTTTATCCTTCCAGAAAATTATTTTCCTAGCCTTTTCAATTCCAGCTGTGTTGCTGAGATAGAAAATGACATTCATAAAATACTGTGAAGCTGTAAAGTAGATTTTGACTTATTATGTCTTATTAAAATTGCAATTTGTATGGTGATTCCTCTAGTGCAGGCATTAAATATAACTCAGGAGGCTTCATTGTTACGTATTGTTTCATTGTCCATTTTAAATTAGATATCTGATCCTGTAACTATAGTTGGGCACTTTGAGAGTAGTAGATTCAGGCCAGAGAGGAGACAATGATAGTGTCCAAATTGGCATATCCAATTCAATATCTGAAAGATTGAGGCAAAACAAATTTCATTATTTTAGAAATAAGTGTGCATTTAAAAACTTTTTTACAGAGCTACTATTAAACTTTGACTTACCTGTTATAGCTATGTATGCTAGAACAGTTTAAAAGACTGCAGTTCCCACGTGTCTGTCAAGCTTTTTTGTTAGAGATTACCTCTGAGAAGTCTGTAATTTAAAAAGTCAAGGCCATGGATGTAACTGCTTTTTTTCATTCTGTTTACCTCACTAATGAGAAAAAGAAGTAGTGGATGCCTGCCATGACTGAGGACTGATTTGACAGCGCAGCTAAGCTGACCTTCTAGCCAGTTACTGTCAGGAGGTTTGCCAACTCCTTCACATTGACTGCACCCTCTTTCCCCTGATTTTTACCTAACTCTTTAATACAGTGGTCTCCAAGCTTTTTTGGGGCATGAATGCCATCAGTAAAAATTTTTTGAGCATGCCCCCATGATATATGCATATTTATTTTTAAATAAATTATAGACATTGACAACTGAACTATATATATTATGTAGACTACAAAGCATGCAGGAAAATTTAAAGGGATTTAAAGGGATGAGATTAAGATTAAACAAACACTTGTTTTAAAATATTTTCTTTTTTAAATCTTTTTATTAACACTACAACATATTTTCTTCCCAAACATCAATGGACTTGATTGTGAATGCACCCCACTTTGGAAACCACTGCCCTTGTGGGTCAGTTCCCAGACAGACACTTTTAGAAAACTAACCCTAAATTAAGAATTTTTTTTTTGCTGGATGAACTCTCCAAACAGGAAGGTGCGACCATCACATTTGTGGCAGCTAGTGTCACTAGAGCCAGAGCGTTAGCCTGCACCCTACCTAACTGCAGGAGCTATGTCAGACTGGAGTTTTAGGGTCTCTTCACACCTTCTTCTCATTTGCAAATTTGCTCTAGTTAACACTTCTCAGGCAAATTTAACTCCCCAAGTATTGCACCCTGTGTAACAACATTGCAGTCTTAGTCCTTGAACCTGGGCAGAAGACATACTGCAGATTTTCAGGCACTCCAAAAACTGGGATTTGCATTGAGAATGATATAGTATATCTTTGTTCTGAGCTCCCTAAGAAACAAAGCTGTGTATTAAAAGTTTTAAAGCATAAAATTAACTTTTTCTGTCAAGTTAAAGCTTAAGAATGCTGTTCCTTATTATAGGGCTAGAGTATACAGGGACTCCTTTGACTTGTTTCTATCATTGCTGTCTTTTCCAGCATAGAGAAGACGACATCTCTATATATCATTATTGAAGGCAGAACTCCTTTTTTCCTTCTCCCTGTACTTTTATGAGCCTTTGACCTAGCCACAGTGGTCAGAGATGGAGACATCACAAGCCAATGAGCAGGACAGGGCTGCTCCTCATCGCTGCACTTCTATCATGTCTCAGCATACCTCCACTACCACATACACAATAGCAGTTCTAGGTTTCTCTACTTCTGCTGGTGGTGTTACAAAGGTGCAGTCAGCAGTTTGAGCCTACTTGGAAGCTTAGACCTACAGAAGGGCTTAGTATATGAAGCACTGGATGTTGCAGTGTCTCCATTTTAGCATCGACATTATGTGCCTCAAAGAAATTAACAGAAAAAATAATTGTGCTGAGTTAGGAAACACCTGCACCCCATGGGACATGTTAAGCTTTCTACTAGGCAATACTGAAGACAGTGGTATTCCTAAACTTGCTACTAACATATTCAAAATGCATTACTTCAAGGACTGTCAGTGAGATTAATTTAGACATTCATATAAACTAAAATAATCTGTTTAATTTGAGCAGAAGCAAATTAGGAGAAAGGAAATTCTGCCTTTGGGAATTGACAATTTAAAGTCCACAGTCTAATTCTGCTTCCTGACCTGTAACAAGACATATCCGTTCTTACTGCCCTGACTACACTGAAATAACGTAAACTTTCCCGTGGAGACAAAACTCTAGTTTTGAGGGCCTGGAAAAGATAATGGCAAAATGGAAGTACAAACATCTCAGATGAACAGATCTGTAGGCATTTTCCATCTGAACCCTTTTTTATGAAACTAATATCTGTCGAGTGATCTTACTTCTTCAGTTCCGCAGCCAGAAAATAGTAATGTCCTTGTTCTGGTATCTCAACTTCCTGTCTCTGTTTGTCCTTCCCAAACTAATTTGTTTGGATTGAGAAAGCTATCAATCATGCAGCTTAATCAATGTATGCTACTCCTTGCAGCTGTCAGCGCTATCTGAAATGAGTCTCATACATATTAATGCTGTAATTTTATTAAAGCTTTTGCACAAATAATATGATACCTGGTGGGACACTAAGGAGAGAATATAAGACTTCAGGACTAATAAGTGAAAGTGGTCTATACTACAGAATGATGGTGATAGTCCTTTAATCATTGCTCAATTTCTGTTTCCTCATGGAGAAACAACAGTACAAAAAAAATCCCTCAAGCCTGTGAGTAACTTCAGCTTCTCTTCAATAAATTATTACCAATTTGATATTTCCCTCTTTAATTGCTGAAGCATCATATAAAAGATTAATTACTGTTCCTGCATATTAGGCTGGACAGCTGGGAGTCCCTTACAAACATACTGCTGTAAGATTCAGGTCATTTTGAAAAGGTATCTCTAGGGACATGGAGAAGTTTTTCTGAACTGCTGGTAAATTGGAGAAGACAGTAGAAATTAGAGTGATTTCATTGGTTGAGTCAGCAGAGAGAGGTGGTTTGCAGGCTGCACACTAGTATCTATGCTGCCTGCAGGTCTGTCAGCTAAAATTAATGACTCACTGCAAACTAGAAAGGACTGTTTTCTGTGAGCTGCTAGGGGATAAAACAGCTTTGCAAGGTCACATTCTGTGCACACTGTGTTCCTCATTAACCTCCGCTTGGCCTAATCGTCACTGCAAAACAAAATTTCAGAGTAACCATACAATAAAAGGCAGTAATACTTGATTATATTTGGGAGGCAAACAGGAGGTAAGTAAGCTTACTCTACAAACAACATATTTAGCTAGATAAGACTCTAGCAGAGCAAACCAGTTTTTAGTGTAATTAAAGGAAGCAAAATCTTAATATATTCCATATCTGGGAACAAAATATGGTCCTATGATATACACTTTATAAGATGAATTTCTATTTTTAAAAACATAGATTTCATACACATTTTAATGTTTTCTTAATTTTCTACTGTCTATCAATATTAGCCATAAAGAAAAATTTTCATTATCTAAAATGATAGACTTCTAAATTATCTAAATTGTTAACATAACAACTTTGTAGTCTTAATTAATTTCTTTTGTACATTTAGATTGCTAGAAGAGAGTTTGTAATGGGAGGAAAGAAGGAAAAAAGGGCAGAGACTTTAGATTCTTTGCTTGAAGAGAGTGTATTTTGATCTTTAGCCAAGATACTTGGCCAAACTAAGTCAAAAGCCGTGTTCAAAATAGCACCGCATTGTGTCATTATTTCTTTCAGAAACTTAAACTTGGCATTTGATTTCTTCAGATAGGAAAGAAATTGTGTTTCTCTCCAGGGACTGAGAAGAAAACACACAGAGCAAACTTTAGAATATTACACAAACATTTTAGAACTAAAGATACTGCAGACTGAAAAAAAGCTTGAATAAAGCCAAAATACTCAATATTTACTTCAAATAGGTCAAACTTCAAACAGGCTTGGTCAATGCAGTAGAAAATACATTTTGTTCAAAAAATACAGATTGGCATAATGAGTGTTTCAAATAATACATTCTTAGCCAATGAACTAGAAAATGTGTATAGTTCACATGATACATTGGTATAATGATGCTAGACTATTTGACAACAAATTATACCAGGCACTGCACATAACAGTAACACAGTCCATTTTCCAGTGAGTTTACACAGCTGCGAAGAAGCCACGTTTTGGCAGCCCCCTGGAGCTGCTATCTTTCCTAGAAAGGAAGAAGGTCCTGGGAGTTCCTCAGGAGTCTGTGGCTTTCTCATTTTGCAGTCTCACTGACGGAATGCTCTGAGGTCAAAATACATTTTGATTATTCTAGTATTTTTCAAATTTGATCCATTGTCCCTTAGAAATAGATACCCTAAACTCAGCTTGAGGTATTACGTGATTCCCTCTGGAAAAAAACCATGAGAATCTGATACTTAGTATACTGCATAAGGGCAATGCTTTCCTTGTATTTTTTGCACACCCTTTAACATTTCCATAAAGCATTATTTAAAGTAAATAATGAATTAAAAGAGCTCTCTAATATTCTTTTATAAGTATAAGCTAGACGAAGAATTTTCCACTATATTTATCACATTGGAAAGGAGCAAACATACTCAATGAACTTCACTGTTGCTCCTAAATTGAAATATAGATAGCCAATTCGTTGTTATTTTTCATAGAGTGAAACCATATCAAGTAATAGTTTTTCTTCATATAGTGTACAGTATATGCAACATCACCCACCTAAAGCTTTGTTAACTCCATTCTAGAAGCTCATGTCTTTTCAATTAGCACAGCAGATCACGAACTAGCATGGTTAGTGACCATGAGTTATAATGTTGGAATAATAAAGTCGTGTTATTCACAGTGATTCTAATTCGATCTGACAGAGAGAATGTGTGAAGGCTGTGCAGAAGGCGATTACCTAAAACCTGCTACTTCCCAGCATGTTTGTATGGGAGTTTGCACAGATCTGGTACTCACAGTTTCCTGCTGAGTACCTGTGTTCCTTTTGGATAAATACTGTGATGCTGGCAAACAGTTGTGGAAGGTAGTGGAGCCTTGCTGGGAAAAAAAGAGATCTACACTTTTTATGACTGGTATGTTAATATTTCAAGTTTTGCAGCCTTGTCCTTCCTTGTTCAAAAGGGCCAGTGAAGAAAAGATGGTCCAGATTCATCCTGATGCAAACTTCCAGCATCTTTCTGTGATGTCAGACTAGGAGAAATCCTTTATAGCTCAGGTTGCTCTACAGAGAGACGGCAACTTTAACCCTCTCTTAAATGTGAGTTGTCATTGGAAGCATCTTTCTCTGTGTCTCCATGAAAAGGAGCGGGAGAAAGGTTGATAGTTGTCTAAGCCAGGAGGCTGAGAAAAGTGCCCAAAGCTAAGCAAGAAGACTTCAGGCCTGAGAATCCACTGCTGCTGTTGTAATTCTCTAACATCCTGCTTGATTCTCACTGACATTGCTCTTTTCAGTCAGACACTTAAGTAGCTTGATTCTTGGCACAGAACAGAAAGTAGTCCTATCTCCTGTGATGTGTGTGTTGCCATTAGCAGACTCTCAATGCTGGTGGAAAGAAAAACGAGTGGGTATAGAAATCCGGATTCTCAGAAAATGGTAACATCCCTTAGAAGTATCAGAAATGAGAAGGACGGATGCACTCGCAGTGTGAGTGCAGTTTCGCCTTTGCTGCAGTGAGGCCCGGCTCTGTGCCGCAGGTTGTGCTCAGACCCTCCTGGTTGGTGCCCAAGACATACCGGTGCTTCGGGCAGCCCCAGAGCCCGGGGCATCCGCGGTGCCCCGATCTCAGGACATCCCCGGCGCTCGGGGCATCCCGGCTCCGGCATCTCCGGAGCTCCCGGCTCTTCTTCCTTCAGGCGAAGGCCTCCAAACAACGGTGGGGAAGTGACACCTTCCGGCGAAAGGGGAGATTTGCACAACACCCAAACACTTCCGTACCTCGGGTGGCGTAGGGGTGGCGAGGGACTGGCTGTTGTCTCTCCTGCAGTCTCTGCTTTTGAAATATTGATGCCTAATTGCTTTCCACTGATACCACGGAACCTCCTATCGCTGGCAATCTCAATGTTCTACTGCTAATATTTGGCCACGGGTGTTTTAGAATTGATCTGAACTAAGTAAATGAACTCCTGAGAAATGAAAACACCTTTTTCAAGCTTTTTTTTCCTAAAAGAAAAAGCAATTCCCACCCCCCAAAAAACACCCTCGAACATTAAAAAACAAAACAAAACAAAAAACCCACAACACCAAACAACAAATTTCTTGAGGAATATTCATCACCTTAGGGAACAGAGAGAAAAATACCTCTTTAGAGATGTATGGTAATGATGTCTTCATTACCTTGTCCTAATGCTATGTGGCAAGCAAATAAGTGCGACATAGACTGAACTTCTCATGCAACGTGGGGTTCCATTGATTATTACATGGATGGCATGGAAAATTCCAACACAAGTTCATTCACTGTCTGAAAATGGATGGAGAGTTTATGCTGCTGAGTGTCTGAAGTGTTCCAGAAGAGTCTAGTTCAGCTAAAATTTGTACTATTGTTTCTACCTATTGAATTTGCTAGAAGTCTTTAGAAAGTCACCTTAAGATTTCCTTGATCTAAATGTTACCTATCAGTCTAGACATTGATGAATAGAACTGGTGGTGAGAGCAGAGGGAATCAAATAACAAGGGATTTTGTTGGTTGGCTCAGCTGATGTGTCAGTTCTGTACCTCTAGATCAACTGAGACTCTATGAACTTATGGAACGCAAAAATACTACTCCCTTAAAAATAGCCTGGTACTTAATAACTCAGTCAAATTGGTGATTTTCTTTAAAGTACTTGACCTGATGTGACAACAGAAAGGGAGAAAATTAAATAGACTAGCACCTCACTTGTAGGTGGTTGGCAATGTCAGTGATTTTTAAAATCCCCCCAAAAGAAAAAGAAAACCAATCAATTTTAGTAGCATATAGATAACCAAATAACAGACCTTGATCATGCTCCTAGTTAGTTATGTTGGTGCTTTGCCATTGCCCTTAGTTTCAGGAAGGTGTTCCTTATGTACCTATCCCCTTGGGGATCTTAAATTATTCACCAAACGACTGTATGGAAATCTCACTTCTGCTTACAGGATTTTTTCCCAATGCTATGTTAATATTTAAATCTTCCAGAAATCTCTTCTGCTGTATTCTTCTCAGCAATAACCTCTATCTCCTCTATTTCAGTAAAACTACTGCACCACATCTCATCTTAGGCTGCATTTTTGTCTTTGGACTGTATTTCTGTGATTCCTTCCATTCAGTGATGACAGTGATGATTAACCTTTATAACTAAATGGTATTGGATGGTTTCAGTGAGAAACTGAATGGCAGCATATACGTAAGTGAAATTTCATCAGCTTTTTCTTCACTATTGTTAGTGTTACAGTGGTAACAAGGAAGCAGTACTTTTACTTCAGTTACCAAGTTTTGATAAACAGGATGTAGGATTTCCTTGACTGGTATTTTTTGTTTAATTGAGAAACAGTTGAAATTATTTCCTGAGGAAGTTACATCAAGTGTCACATCATGGTTCCTGACTGGCTTGATCCTGTAAGAGTAACTTCTCAGGTGGCTCACCTGGTCCCTGCAGTTTGGGAGCACACAGTTTGGCATGTACCTCTTTGCAGCCTTCAGCATTGTGCTACGGGAATTTCCTTTTCAGAGGCTGGGAGCCACCTGTTACTCAGATTCATGGCTAGTAGGGGCAGGCCATAAGAAGAGAAAGACCCAGTCCTATTTAGAAGTGAATTTTTGTGTCTTTCTGACTGTTGCAGAAATAGTTCTCCATTTATCCAGAACAAGAACTTTTTTTTTTTTTTTTTTTTTGTCTGGATAAATGCATTTAAACGTAGGGTAACTTGGCTAGTTAAATAATTGGGTTGACAAATGAATCAATAGAATTACACCACTCAGCCCAAGCCTGAATTTATCTTTTGCTGGCCAAGATTTAGTAAGCAACCGATGACATATTGCACCAGTGCCTCTGGTGCCTTTTCTGTGATTTAATTATAATCAGACAGGAAAGCTCACTTACATGTACATCTTCAAAGCACTGTGAAATGTGAGGTAATTTGCTTTTAAGCATGACTTTAGTAAAGGAAATTATAGTCTTGAATTCCCATCTATGGAGTACAGAATTAAGAGAAGTTTATTTTGCTTGATTTCCTCTCACATACATAATAATAATTTCACTCTTTTCTGTGCAGACTGACTGACATGAAGGTGGTTAGAAAATACTATATCACAAGATGGACTGCAGATTGATCTTAAGTTGGGCCTTAAGGTATAAGATTGTGTTTAATCATCATATTTAATCTTCTGCTAAGGTTTGTGGAAGAGAGATGAAAAATCAAATAACAGGCTTAAACCTGCTATATCTCTGCTTTATCTTGGATGAAAAGTGTTTGGTTCTAGAAATCCCCCAAATCTTAAAAACTATCCATAGCAAATACAGATTATTTGAAAAACTGTAAAATCCCCAAAGAACTATGTTTGCCTTACCTATTGCCAAATATTGAATGACATATGCCATAAAGAAAGTGCCATTTTACATTCAGTGTTTTCATAGGGAGGGAGAGGAATAGTCACTGTATTTCTTACATACTTGTTACTTAGACCTCTGGGTATCTGACTGCTGCTAGAAATTTACTGTCAATTAAGTTGGACGGCAAGAAGTTTGATAGGTTTATAGGATTAAAGAGATTGTGTGGTCTGTCTCAGGGCCAGTGTTAGAAAGGAGACTCAGTCTTGTAAGATGTTGGTGTACTGGTTTGGGCTGGGACAGAGTTAACGTTCTTTATAGCAGCCCATACAGTGTTATGCTTCAAACTTGTGGCTAAAATGGTTTTGATAACACAGAAGTGTTTTGGCCATTGCTGACGTCAGTGTCAAGGCTTTCTCTTTCACACACTATCACCTGAGTGAAAAAACTTGGGGTGGGCAAGATACTAGAAGGGTACCTAGCCAGGAATGCCGACCCAAACTGAAAGAAATATTCCACCCCATATAGTGTCCTTCTCATCAATAAATCTCAAAGAAATGAGGAAGCAGGGATATTCGTGGTTATGGCATTTGTCTTCCCAAGCAGCTGTTATACATGCAGAGGCCCTGGTTACAGGAAGCATTTGGACATCCACCTGCCAATGGCAGGTAGTGAATGAATTCCTCTTTTTGCTTTACTTGCATGCACAGCTTTTGCTTCCTCTATTTAAGTGTCACTGTCTTGATGCAAGAGTCTTTTTGCCTGCCTTCTATTTCATCCCAGTCTCACAGGAGAGTGGAATGAGTGGGCAGCTGCGTGGGTATTTGTCTGTCGGCCAGCGTCAAACCACCTCCACATTTGGCTACCTACCAACATTAAAAATGTAGACTTCTGGGGCATGTACCCCTAATATAGTCCTTCTAATATGTGAAGGATAACTGAAGAAAACAAAATCAATAGTATTTTAACTGCCTCTACTGAAATATTCAGGGTACCACTTATCTTCCTCTAAGAAAACACTAAAAGTGTAAAGCAAATACAGCTGAAGAGTCATACTTATATCAGTAAAACCACTGGTGGCTTGACAAGGTAAATAAATTAATGCTAGATGCTGTTTTTCATTGGGAAAAATGAAAAAATGGGCAAATTGTACTTCAGTGTCTCTTGATCTCAAGAGTCTTTTAGTCCCATGTGATGAAAAACACAGTCCTGAAACAAATCAGTATTATGCAGTTCTTCTATAATTATTGCAGTATTAACCCATAAGAAAGACAACAACCAAAAATTCAGCATGTTTCTGCTGGTGCCCTTTAGCAGATCAACGGGAAAGGGTATGAGGACATGGCAGGCACGCAGTGATATGCTTCAGGGATATATGCTGTTGTGGTGAACTGATCCACATCTTAAGAATTTGAACCATCCTTGGACTAGACTGTCCTTGAGTCATATGCTCTAATCAGTACTTGATACTGGCATTTGTGAATTTATATAATTACTTTTTAAGGTCTAAACCTTGGTTCTCACAATATGCTGCAGCAGTTCATTCTCAGTTTAATGACATCTCATGTGAAAACAACCTAACAGTATGTACATAAACTAGTTCTTGTTTTACTTTTATCAATGTTTGTTATCTGCCTCTTAATCTTGTTTAGAACATTATTCTTCTGCAATTCTGAGAACACATTTTCAGATTCAGATAGTTAAGAACTATCAGCAGACTTTCTCATCTCACTAAGTACTGTTTTCGCTTGTATTAGTATGTTGAACAACATGGATCTCAGCCTTGATCTGTCCTTACACAGTGAAAGCTAAACATTAATGATGTTCCTTTGTTTCTTCTTGAAGCAACTATTGGTCTCTAATAGGTCTGTTGCTTTTTCCTCTAGCCTTTTCAGACGTTGCTGATATGAGACCTTGTGAAAAATTTTTTGAAAGTCCAAGTACACCATTTCAGTCTTTTCACAAGTTTATTGATTCCTTCAAATAACTCCTACAGTTTTGTGGGGCAACACTACTCCTGTACTGACCTTTCCTCATTCTATCATTTATACTTGTGTCTGCTGATTTTACTCTTTACTGATGTACCAACCAATTTACACATGAAGACCCCACTATCACCTGAAAGATTTCTTTCCAGATGCTTTCCGAAAGAGTTTTTTCTGTATCTACCTCTTATGTGTCTCTCAGAGACAGATGTGCTTATCCGTTCTTGCATTCCTGAGCTTGTCAGGTGCCAGGGAGGAGACCTCTTCCAAAGGAGGTATGCTTGAATTTACCACCAATGTCAGCTTTTGTCATTCATCTCCCTAGAGATTTATCAAACGCCTTCAATTTATTTGGCACACATCTTTACCGATGCCTGTTGTCTCAGGCTCTCCTTGACATCCTGTCATTTCTGCTCCTCTGCCCACTTACGATCTCCTAAGGTCCACATTCATTTTCCTCTTTTCCTGCAGGTTTTCCTTTCTTGCTTGCCTTACCTATCTGCTGAGGAAATGACCAGCAGCATGGTTCAGTTGTAGCATGGTTTATCTGTGCTGTGATGGATCAACGTCACAGAGTATACTTTCCACACATGGTTTTTGAGTGTAAGGCCACTCAGAGGACAAGATCAAAGGCACATAATTCAGCTTTTGTAGAGGATATCTGTGATCTTGCAAAATATACATAAAATGTCACTGGATTCAAAGGAAAAGTAAAAACATCCACTTTTGGTTTGTTTGTTTGTTTTCTGTCACTCAACATACATATTACAACCATGATCTTCAGAAAGGGCATTAGGATGCGCAAATATAGCTTTTCACAGAATCACAGAGTGGTAGGGGTTAGAAGGGACCTCTGAATATCATCTAGTTCAACCTGCCTGCTAGAGTAGGATCCTAGACTAGATCACACAGGAAAACATCCAGACAGGTTTTAAATGTCTCCAGAGATGGGGATTCCACAAAGTCCCTGGGCAGCCTGTTCAAGCACTCTGTTATCCTCACAGTAAAGAAGTATGTTCTTACGTTTAGGCTGAACCTCCTGTTTACCAGTTTGTGGCCATTGCCCCTTATCCTCTCACTGGACACCACTGAGAAGAGTCTGGCCCCATTCTCTTGACACCTGACCTTTAGGTAATTTTAAGCATTGATCATATCCTCCCTCAGCCTCCTCTTCTCCAAGCTAAACAGAACCAGCTCCCTCAGCTTTTCCCCATATGATAGATGCTCCAATCCCACAATGATCCTAGTGGCCCTGCGCTGGACTCTTTCCAGTAGCTCTATGTCCCTCTTGAACTAGGGGACCCAGAACTGGACACAGTACTCACAGATAAGGCCCCACCAAGGCAGAGTAGAAGGTGAGGGGAACCTCCCTCAGCCTGCTGATCACACTCTTCTTAATGCATCCTAGGATGCCGTTGGCCTTGGCTGTGAGGACACATTGTGGGCTCATGGCCAGCCTGCTGTCCACCAGGACTCCCAGGTCCTTTTCCTCCAAGCTGCTCTCCAACAGGTCCGTCCCCAACCTGTACTGATATATGGGGTTGTTCTTCCCCAGATGCAGTACTCTACATTTGCTCTTACTGAATTTCATTACGTTTCTTCCTGCACAACTCTCCAGCCTGTCCAGATCTCACTGAATGGCAGCACAGCCTTCTGGTGTGTCAGCCACTTCTCCCAGTTTTGTATCATCAGCAAACTTGCTGAAGGTACACTCTGCCCCTTTGTCCAGGTAATTGATGAATATATTGAACAGGGCTGGACCCAGTACTGACCCCTGGGGGACACCACTAGCCACAGGCCTCCAATTAGACTTTGCCCTACTGGGTACTACTGTCTGGGCTCTGTCCTTCAGCCAGTTCCCAATCCGCCTCACTGCCCAATCATCCAATCCACACTTCTTACATTTAGCTGTGAAGATGCCTTGGAAGAGGGCGTCAAAAGCCTTGCTGAAGTCAAGGTAGACCACATCAACTGCCCTCCCATTGTCTATCCACTTAGTTATGTCATCATAAGAGGCTATCAGATTGGTCAAGCATGATCTCCTCTTGGTGAACACATGTTCACTACTCCTGATAACCCTCTTTTCCACTACGTTCACTGAGATGGTGCCAAGAACAAGCTGTTCCATCACCTTTCCAGGGATGGATGTGAGGCTGACCAGCCTGTAGTTACCTGGGTCTTCCTTCTTGTCTTTTTCGTAGATTGGAGTGATGCCGGCTTTCCTCCAGTTCTCAGGTACCTCTCCTGTTCTCCAGGTCTTTTCAAAGATGATGGAGAGTGGCCTAGCAATGACTTCTGCCAGCTCTCTCAGCACTCGCAGATGCATCTCATCAGGGCCCACGGATTTGTGGATGCCCAGTTTACTTAACTGATCTCTAACCCAATCCTCTTCAACCACGGCAAAGTAAATTTTCTTGATGTACTGTGTAACTGTCACCTCATGTATAGTGTAAATATATACACAGGACATGGCAGAAAAATTATTAGCTTCACTGTCTAAGTTTGGTATCCATTTCATTAATTAGTACACTGTCACATGCCTTCTGTAAAATTTTTCACTGAGGAGACTGCTGCACTGTGTGCAGTAGCAAACTTCTCCTTCTCTATAAAGCCACAATTCTTCCCCTTATCCTGCCATTTTCTAAGGCTTTTTAGTTTGTATGCAGGTTTTTATTTGTATACAGTAAGATACAAAAGCCCTAAAGTAGTCCACATATAACTCGACATAATACCTATGCTCCGGTGGAATGAACAATGAGCACATCATCCTTTACCATGTCTGATGTACTCTGTTATCAATACAAGCTGAAATAGAAGTTGATGTCATTCTATCTAAAATGTGAGCTAGAAGAAAGCTTTCCCTCCCTTCTCTGCACGCACTTTTGTTACTACCAATGCCAGAGAACAGCCAAGCAATGCAAAACTATTCCAAAGGTGTGGAAGTCTAAAGGTTACAGGAAGAAACTCAGAATATTCATTGGTTCCTATGTCTGCACTATCAATAACTGGAGCTTGGTAGATGTGAATCACACTTGAACTGCTTTCAAGCACGGAATACTATTTCCTCATTATGGCATCTGAGTGTAATATAGACACTCACAGTTTCTTCTGTCTAGCCTGACATAAACATTGATCAGGAAGCTAGTTTCCCCAAGTTAACTGATCTGAAAGAAGGACTTATTTACTTCTCCAAAGCAAGCTGTGTCAAATTCCATCATATTTCCTAAGAAATGTCTTTATGGGTAAGAATTAGGGATTATGACAACAAAGGGAGCCTTGTGGCTGGTGTTTACTACAGGCCACCTGATCAAGGGGAGGCTATTGATGAAGCCTTCATACCCCAGCTCCAGGAGACATCACACTTGCAGGCACTCATCCTGCTGGGGGACTTTAACCACCCTGACATTTGCTGGAAAAGTAGTGTGGCAAGCTGTAGGCAATCCAGGAGATTCCTGGAGTGCCTGGATGACAACTTTCTAAAACAAGCAATCGACAGCCCTACCCGAGGGGATGTGATATTAGACCTAATGGTCATCAATGCGAGTGAACTCGCTGGGGACATCAAGACTGAAGGCAGCCTCGGCTGCAGTTCACTATCCTAAGGGATAAAGGCAAGATGAAAAGCAAAGTCAGCAACCTAAATTTTAGGAAAGCAAACCTCCACCTCTTCAAGGAGTTGATCAACAGGACCACTTGGGAAGCAGTCGTCAGGTATGAAGGAACAGAGCAGAGCTGGCAGATCTTTAAGGAGGCTTTCCATAGAGTGCAAGAGCTCTCAATATCCATATGCAGGAAATCAGGCAAGAAAGGAAAGAGACCAGCATGGCTGAGTCAAGAACTGCTGGTTGAACTAAAGAACAAGGCGAAACTGCACAAACAGTTAAAACTGGGACAGGTAACCTGGGACGAATACAGGGACGCTGACCAGATATGTAGGGACAAAGTCAGGAAGGCCAAGGCGCAGCTGGAGCTGAACTTGGTGAGGGATACAAAGAAAAACAAGAAGGGATTCTATAAGTATCTAAATCAAAAAAGGAAGGTCAAAGAAGGTGTACCCCCCGGTGATAAGCAATGGCCAAGTAGTAACAACAGACGAGGAGAAAGCTGAGGTACTTAACAACTTTTTTGCATCAGTTTTCACTGGCAATCTCTCTCCTCACAGCCCTCAAGTTGATGGCCCACAAGACATGGACCAGGTAGACAAAGTCCCTCCCACTGTAAGCAAGGACAAGGTTCATGACCACCTGAGGAACCTTGACACACACAAGCCTATGGGACCTGATGAGATGCATCCCAGAGTACTGAGGGAATTGGCCGATGCAGTTGCTGAGCCACTCTCCATAATATTTAAAAAGTCCTGGCAGTCAGGTAAAGTCCCTAGTGACTGGAAAAAAAGGGAAATATTGCACCCATATTTAAAAAGGGTAAAAAGGATGACCCTGGGAACTGTCAACCTGTCAGCCTCACCTCTGTGCCTGGGAAGATCATGGAACAGAACCGCTGGGAGGATATGCTAAGGCACATAGAGGACAGGGAGGTAATCCAGGGTAGCCAGCATGGATTTACTAGGGGCAAGTCCTACCTGACCGACCCAGTGGCCTTTTACAATGAAGCGACTGCATCAGTCGACAAGGGGAAACCTATGGATCTGGACTTCTGCAGGGCCTTTGACACAGCCCCCCACAACATTCTTATCACCAAGTTAGAGAATTATGGGTTCAATGGGTAGATGGTTCAGTGGATAAAGAACTGGCTGGATGGTCGCATCCAGAGAGTGATGGTCAAGGGCTCGATGTCCAGATGGAGGAAGGTGATGAGTGGTGTCCTCCAGGGGCCTGTGCTGGGACCAGTGTTAATATAGTCATAAGTGATAGTGGCAGTGACATTGAGGGCACTCTCAGCAAGTTTGCAGATGATACAAGCTAGGGGGTGCAGTTGATATGCCAGAAGGATGGGATGCCATCCAGAGGGACCTGGATAGGCTGGAGAGGTGGGCCCAGATGAACCTTATGAGGTTCAACAAGGCCAAGTGCAGGGTCATGCACCTGGGCCAGGGCAACCAGCATTATCTGTATAGGCTGGGGGTGCTGGTGGATGAAAAAGTGGTATCAGCCGCCAATGTGCAATCACAGCTCAGAAGGCCAATCACATCCTGGGCTGCATCAAGAGAACTGTGGCCAGAAGATCAAGAGAGGTGATTCTGCCCCTCTACTCTGCCCTGGTAAGACCTCGCCTGGAGTCCTGCATCCAGTTCTGGAGCCCCCAGCACAAGAAGGATGTGGACATATTGGAGTGTGTTCAGAGGAGGGCCATCAAAATGTCAGGAGAATGGAGCATCTCTCATATGAAGAAAGGCTGAGAGAGTTGGGGCTGTCCAGCCTGGAGAAGGCTTGGGGGAGACCTTATCATGACCTTCCCATACCTGAAAGGAGCCTACAGGAAGGCAGGGGAAGTTCTATGTAAAAGTGTTTGTAGTGATAGGACAAGGAGTAATGGTTTTAAGCTAAGAAAGGATAGATTTAGGCTGGGTATTAGAAAAAAGTTCTTTAACATGAGGGTGAGAGGTCACTGGAATGGGTTGACCAGAGAGGTGGTGGAGGCCTCATCCCTGGAGTCATTCGAGGTCAGGCTTGATGGGGCTGTGAGCAACCTGACCTAGTTGGAGATGTAGGACTAGATGACCTCTAGCCGTCCCTCTCCAGCCTAAAACATTCTATGTGGCTAGAAGGAGTCCAATAAGAACTTTTACATACACTACACTTTTCTGAATTGCTCGTTACATCTCCTAGGATTTCTTTATTCAAAGCATCATCCTGATTCTCTCTCATCACTTTTCCTACATTTCTGTGCCGTAAAATCTAATGGTCACAGATTTGTATGGACACTTGCTAAACAGCATCACTGCACCTGAACCTAGAACAATCCCAAGTCCTGACTGTGCAATTGCATGCAAAGGCTGAGCTATGTGACAAATTGACATTAGCTCACAAGAAGAACCACATCACCATAAAAACAAAGTAAATTGAAGGTTCAAAGAGTACCTTCAATTCCTTCTGACAATCTTAGTGGGTGCTGAGGATAACAGTGTAGTTGCTCATCAAGTAAAATACATTAGCCTTTGGATTAAAATGTTGGACATGATTATCAGCTCTTCATCCACAGAAACAGGAGAATTAAAGGGATTAAACAACAGTTGCAAATACTACTTCATTTGCACTATGGAGATTATTTCTTTCCAATCCATTGCACATGGCTGAACTGTCCACTTATTTTAAGAGCATTGTTCTATGTATTTTCCTTTATGGTTTTCAGAAGCACACACACATTTAGAAGGCTATGATTATCAACAGCAAAAGTATAATTCCTCTCTTTCAGAAGAAGTCCAAACTTTGCCCCTCTGCTATTACTTCCTTTTCCACATACTGCCTTTTAAATTTCTACGGCAGATTTAAAAAAAAAAAAAAAACCACAAAATGCAGTTACATACGTAAATGTAAAACGTATTTACATTTGTAAAATGTATTACAAACGTGTGGCTTCACTCTCTATTCTATTGCAGTAAATTGTTCTCCAAGTATCTTGGCTGCACATCTACATCTGCTTAGGATCTTGCTATTTATTGGTAGCAGTTAGCTTTAGTTTTTGATATTTTTGCCTCAACTGGTACTTCTGTACAAGAAATCACCAGTGGAAGGAATACAGCTAATGGTACTCCACCCTTTCCAAAGGTCTGCCTGCCTATGTTACTATCCTGTGCTAGGTGGAAAACCAGATGGTCACAAACATTCAAAACAGCTGCCAAAAGGGAGACTAAAAGTACACTTGCTGCTGTGCAGTTTATTTTAATCATTTAATCTCTTCTGAATTCTTCAGGCAAACAGGGAAATCAGCAAGGATGAAATGCGTTGCTTAACACAGACAGCATTAATATGGACTAGGAAAATGTCATATTATGTATGTTTATGATGATAGTAGAAGGCAACCTAATGAATTGTCCATTGGGTCTCCTTTAAAATGATAATTGAGAGGAGAAACTTACATATACTCCAATTTCCAAGCCAAGTGCAGAGATTTGTCTTCATAGGAACTGACAACATTTTAAATACATTTTGATACCTTGTGCTTTATAAAAAAGCAAGTGTCTCATGGGCTGAGATTTACCATGCTTAACTCAATTCCATTTAGGCTGGAAAATAATCCTTCCCAAACCCCCATTACCAGAGGAAACAGAGAGGATAGGTTCCTCACTTAAATGTCCAAATTAGAAGAGGTAAATCTAGGCCAGATACCATATGTGCATTTAAAAATGAACTGCTTGAACATAACTTTATCTTTTGCAATTCCTACCTAGAAGGTTATAGATCTGCGTAAAGATAGCTTGGTACTCAAGAAAACAGGCAGTTTAGGTCTAAGATACGATCTGTGGGTATAGACAAAAATATTCCTGGTATCTGAGAGATACACAAGTTCACTCTCCACTTTATGGATTCTTCATTATTAAATTTATTGCATTTATTTGTAAGTACAGTATTATCAATTCACACTACTTATAACTACTCTCCTTGTTATTTCATATACATCAGACATAGAGAGGCTATCCCATTTTCTGTATACACCTTACTGCTCAAGCAAAACAATGAAACAGTTGAGTGAACACAGTATAAAATCAGAATGCAAATTAAGGCAAGTACAATAAAGGCACTAGGCTTAGTAGTCTTTTGCTAGAAGAAAATAGATTTTCCTGTCAAGTTTCCAAACTTTTAACAAATATTGTCAAAGAGAAAAATGAACTTAACTACAGTAAACAAACTCCTTCCTTCAAGGCACTGTTACATAACTTATGTCAACTTGAAAATAATTCAGGAAGTCAGCTGATAGAATATTAACCTACTAATAAAAAAGAACAAAAAAGTATTTTGATAACTAAAAGGCTGGAGTTGAAACAAATCAGATGAAGTTTCTGTATGGAAGATGAAAAACAAATCATTTTGACTAAGACAGAACAAACTTTACAAATTTAAGTCTTATGAAATTCAATTACAAAATGAACTCAGTTATCAACTGTAAATTTAGACAATTCAGATTTTTAGTAACGAGCTGTGAAGTTTGGAACTTGCATGTTCTGGCATAAAGGAACAAGACTGTAAAACTTCTTAAAAACAGTGGAGAAAAATTTTCCAAGGATGTAACTTCCAGTTCTCTTATCAATCCTCCTATCTCTCTGGATAGCACAACACTTGGAGGACCACTCAACTGAAAGTCCTCCTACACTGAAGAATTTTTCTAATTTTAATTGCTCAACACTCAGCATTGAAAAGTTTTGAGGGTGAATTTAAAGGCAGAATACACACCTCATTTTCTTTGGCTGAAAAATAGTTCAAGGCACATGGATGCTGATTTCAGTATCAACATCAATATTGATGGGTTTTCCCCTCTCTTCAGGGTTGTGTGTCAAGTGACTTGCAGCTAATCAGTTAATTATCTTGGCCCACTACTGGGTAATTCTTAGGCCGCCATCCTAAAGAAATATTCATGTAGTTCTATCTGAGCTCACAGTTTCGAAACTTCTAATAATTGTCAATCTAGGAATCTGGTCCCACAGCTGCTTGTGTCTGCTTTGGACCTACGGAATGGAAGAATATGCAGTAACCAGTTTGAAGCATTAGGAAACAACCCTTTAGGATTATTTTGCAGACTTTTCCTCTAAGATGCTTTTGCTGATCTCTTCCTCTAAGAAACAGATAAGGCTTTTGTTGGTAAAGAAACCAGTAACATATCACCTCTTGCAAAAAAACCAAGGATTTTATCTTGGAAGACAAGATTTGCTGAACAAATATAACAGTTAGACACAGCCTACCCATATAAGTCAGCTGTTACAGATTAATGTTTGTTATTAAAACAAATTTTGTGGATCCTACACTTATTTCCTTCAAACAGCAGTCAGAGCGCTCTTCAGAATTGTTTTGGCTCTCATTTGGTATCTCTTGGCTTGAATGAGGTAAAAACCAATTGTTGCCTACATATTCTATTTGTTTGTTTTTAATGTTGACAATTTGTTCTATTGAAGGCTACATTTGCATAATAAAGCAGATATACAAAGCAACTTCAGAAGGAATGTTTTGAACATACATAACATTATTTTCTCATAAAGCACACATTTCTAGATTTCCAGAGCTTCCTATGCAGCATCTGAACTGAAAAAAAGAATAGTGTTTATGCCTTTGATGTTATGACCATTAAATATGCTGACTATTTAATACTTATCACTTAATATTATTCCTCTAAGGGAACCCAAAAAGGTTTGAACCTAGGCAGACATATGAATAAAACCACTTATAAAAAGAACTACTTGCCAACCTAAAAATAAAAAAACCAATCCCTTGTGGGCATGGCAAGCAGAACACACTAGAAGCAAGTCAAGACAGAAGTACAGTTACAGCAGCCAACTTGACCAAATTAATACAGTCCTGATGTCAGGAACACATCATAGAGCCCAGATCTGAGCTTAATGCAGGTTCTGCTGTTCCTGCCTGCCTTCAGTGCAGCCCTTGTTTGCTAACAGCAAAAAGCTGTCTATTCATGTGACTTGCCTATGTTGGCCAAGACCTCATGCCACAATTTCAAGATCACATAGGAATGCTTAGTGAAGGTAGAAATAACTTGTTACCATTTCTGATTAGAAGGTGGGCTTTTTTCCAGATAGTACCTAGCCTCTCTTTTTGCTGCAAAAGATTAATTCTGCTTTATTCAGAATCTAATTCTTAGATCTTTAAGTAAGCTTACTTTTTACTACTGATTTCCTACAAAAATATTTTCTACAAAAAATAAAATTGTTTCAAACAATATACAGAAGTATTTTTAAACTGCAAACATTTACTTGCTACAACAAAAATGCCGTTATCAGTCATAAGTTTATGAAAGCCTGTAAATGCATTCTGGTTTTTATGGTGCATAGAAACTCCAAGTCAAAATACAATAAACACAGTATCTTAAGATGGGAAATCTTTATCAGTGTTCAGCCCTTACAGTCAATCACTTAATGCCTATATGCTTCCCACTCATTTGGGCTTTAACCTGTAGTTATCAAAGCTGCAAAATAAACTATGAAAACCAAAAATGCATAGGTCAGACTGGATTTGGTCCTGCATCTCCAACAGAACAGTTACTGCTAGGCTTTCTGATATTTTCAAACATAAGAACAATAAAACAGAAGAAATAAAGGAAGGTAATTACATCCATTTTGTCTTTTATTTTTCCGTATTCCTTTATGTTCAAAGAGAAATGACTAGTTTGAGGAAATTCTATTTAGATTTTTTTTCCTTTTGCTTCCCTAGGGATTTTGCAACTGCTGCCCTTTTTTCCTTACATTTTTGTAAGGCAACTGATACAATCAACTAGTTTTCTATTAGCTGCACATTTTTCAATTGCTGAATGCATAATGCAACTAAATGATATTTAAAATTATGGCAACTAACTCTTCTAAAGCAATATCAGAAGTCATAACAGCAGTGTCACAGTTTTATGTATAAGAGAACTAATGGTATTCATGTTGCTTTATCCTGTTACCCTGAAAACTTTAGCTGCTCAAGACCTCCATCCTCTGAGAGGAGTTTAAGGAACAATACAGTATATGCTGTAAGAAGTACTAACTAGACAGGATGCATTGCAAGAGCCATACAGGTATATTTGTAAAATTTGCATTCTATATATAATATATTGTTACAACACTGGTTTTGCAGCCCTCAGATCCTGCAGTAATTTGTGCAAGCATAAGGAATTATTTCAGTTCTATTCTGATATGGTACTATATCCCCTTTTTTCCTCATCTGTTCTGAAATACTGCTGAAATATCTGACCTGTACAGTATTTTGGCTTATTTAGAATTACAGTACAGTAGCACAGATATCTGGCAGGACATCTTAAGAAAATTCGTATCTGAAGTATTCAGAATGTACCTATATTTCTCTCATTCAAATGAAGGTCAGAAAAGTTTGAATTAAGACATTTTACTGTTCAGAGCAAGTTGAAAAACCATTAATGTCTCATTTAAATTATGATAAAGATTTCCCTTTGACCATTTCTTTGGTAGAAGTAGATGTGTCACATTTGCTTCACCTTCTAGTAAAAGGCATTATCTTTGTATTTGGAAATACTTTTTTGATCTTCAAAAGTCCAGCTTTATAACACTTAAATAATATGTCCATTCTGTATTACCTATATTCAGTGAATGAAAGGTTGGTTCGTTTAGGACATGAAATCAAACAAATTAGCCATAAAACAGGAATTCTGATCATGTAAAAAAATGCCTTTCAGTAGTAAAGTGACAAACAATGTTACTGACAGCAAAGGTATAAATGCAGTATATCAGAATAGATTGTCATCTGTACAAAATGAGCAGTTTCACAAGCTGTTTTAAAAGCATGTTATTTCTCGTAAGCATAGAGGAGTTTACTTAGAAGCAGAGTCAATGCTTAAAATGCATAGCCGCATACATCTTCTGTAGCTTTGTGATGATTTCCACTTCTGTTGGCTTAAATCTCCTGAATTAAAAAAGAAAAAACATATTTCTCTATAAATTGAACTATATTATTTTGCTTCTTAATGTTTTCCCATACTTGTTTCAAAATGAACTTCATCCCAGTTTACATTTCACAGTTTTTTTGAATGGTCCAATTTGCAAATCTGAGTCATTAGTGAGTAACTGAGCATCATGTGCCAAAAGGACTTTACATGAGTGGGACCTTAGATCCAGCATGGGGTAAATCCTTGGTAACCTAGGTCACAGAAGTCAACAAGTACAATAAATGTGAAGGAAACAGAGGAGACAGTATATTCTTGTAATGTATTTATTATTGTTTTCTGATTTGTTACTTTTTATATGAATTTTACCTGATGCTTCAGTTCTTTAGAACACTGGGTACAGAAACTATCTCCCTTCAGGTAGGTGGTTTGTGATGAGGAAAAACTGTACCAGCAGTGACATGAATACAAAGTCACTCACACCTCTCATCCTGAGATGAGATAGTGGAGTGTCAGATGCATAAGGGGAAAAACAAGGGGGAATAACTAGTGTGTAGGATTAGTCCTCAACAGACCATACTCTGACATAATTAGAAGCAGCCTGTAATTAGACTAAAGAAGTCAGAGAATCCAAGCAAGTTCATTATATAGCTTCCACAAGGCTACATATCCTTTTCCTTCTTCTACCCTAATACCTTCAGCCACCATCTATTAAGATCTGTCTTCTTTTCTAGACTCTATAATCCCTTGTTTCCAATCTCTGATACTGTCAGATTCCCTACTTGATATTGTACTTGCATCCTTCCTCCATAAACTCACCCAACACCCAAAACACAGCCTGAAGGAGCAGGTTTTTGGAAGCATCAGCAGTTCTTATGCATCTCAGCACCTACCCTGGCATTCACAGAAAGGTTTCATGATCAGGAGCCAAGCAATTAAGAAGGTTAAACTGGGTTCTATTTTAAGGACCGCATGAGTGAACAGAACTATTGAAGAACAATGATGATGACCTCATTGAATTAAAAGGTTTTGGACTCCCTTTTTTGCTGATATTACATTATGAGTGACTATACATGGTTTTATATAAACAATGGTGGAATTACTATGTTCCCACATTAAAAAAAAAGATTGGGGTGGCACAGTAGAGTTTTGTCCTTGTATTAGGCTGCTCAAGAGAAACGTAAACTCTAGTCTGTTTCATTGCTTACTTACCTTTTTAGGAAAAAAATTAATTTTTTCTGTGCCTAGCACCACTGTTTTCCAGACTGTTGCCTTCTTCTGATTTACTATAAGAAAGAGAGGATAAATTCCAAAACTCAACTTAAGTATATGAACACTGTCATTCCATTTCCACAATCCAATCACAGTACATCTGAAATGTGTGTGATATTGTCTTTCAGCATGTGAAGTTATAAGAAAGATTAAACAGAATTTAAGCAACCAAGATGCTGCCTCTTGAAGTCTTTTAGGTAAGTAGTAAAGGCTTACATCAATCCCCCTCAAAAATCCTACAAAGATCTGGGCAGAAGTTATAGCAGTATTTCTTGAAATGACTGCCGTACTAGCATTTCATACAGCATATAGAATTTTTATATGAAGTGAAAGACCAAATAATATGCAAGCAATATACAGCCCAACATCCTCAGAACATGAGCTGAGATAGTCATGACTGGTCCTTCTGGAGTACCTTCAACTAGCTATATGGTGTTGGTCATAATCAAAACTTGAATTAACAATTCTCCTGCTAAAAAAAATTGTTTCTGCATCACTAGTCTCCCATCTAATACATTGTTGGAAGTGACATTTTAATTATAGCCTCATTGGCCAAGTTCAGCTGGATATAAGTCATCACTTGACATAACAGACCAGAAAAGTTCTTTAGAGCCATTCTCTCTGGTATACAAATCCATCTTCTAGACAACCAGTAGTTGAAATAACTTTTAGCTATTAAAATCAGGCATGAAGTACATAGTTCAATAGATTTTTCTTACATGTGTTACCTAAGATAGAACTCCAAAGATCAAGCAGCTGATCAACCACATCCCACATCTCATCAAGCATGAAAGCATTTAGTGCACTATACTGTGTTACAATACTATTGTAATAGTTGCAGCATGTTTATAAGCAGGGCTGTGTGACAAGTGCAATTATTCAATTTTCAACCCAAGACATACCCCCAAACACTCAGCAGTATAACAACATACTATATTCCCAAGGCATATCCCCACTTCATAATATAATTGAATCACAGCTTTAAAGCTGTTTAGGTAACAGGAAAAGCACTAAAATACATTTTCAGGTAGCACTGAAAAAAAGAAATAGGGAAGTGAATACAACACAAGCAAATGAAGGTCACTGCAGGAAGAAATTAAAAAAAGGAAAAAAGCACTAGTCAGAAGGACAAAAAGGGAGATAACCCAAGGGGGAGGGAAGGGATTGAGGAGAAAAAACACTGGAGTAGACTGCACATGTCTTAAAATAGGAACTGCTAGATTGCATCTTAACTTTCCTTTTGTTTTAACAGACCAAATGAAGTGACTGGGCTTCAAAGGACAGGCAGAAGAAGAGAAGTATCACTTATTTTAGCAAGCAAGCCTCTAGACCCATCATCTTAAGAATGGGGGAGCCATCACAGGAGCACCAGCCCTCAAGCAGCAGAACAGCAACAGAAGTGCCTACTCCAGTAGTGCAGCTGTTCCTGTGCCCCAGAAGCCCAAGTCATCAGCACAGTGGAAGGCCCCCCTACCCTGAGAGGTTGGAGTTATCACTAAAACTGTCAACAACACCAAATTCCAACAACCCAGCAACTACAGGCTTACCTAAGGCAGTTAGGGCTTTGAACACATTAACATACATTTCTCTCACTTGCATATGGACAAGTAAGATAACATGAGAAAAATTTCAAATATTCTTTTGTAAAATTTCCACTCAAAAGCAAATTTCCTCAGTTACAGCTTTTTAGAATGAGTTTATAATGAGGACACATGGTGCTCTCAAAACCAGGAATTATCTTCCAAAAACAAAAATTAAGTGCCAGGTAGAAAAGAGCACTCTGCACACTCTGGAATTAGAAAATTAAGGAAAGGAATAAAGTGTACTTTCACATTCATCATTAACCCTTACTAGCTAGGTCAACAACAAGATACAGTTTTATACAACACTAACATGCAAAAAAGCAAACATTTAGCTGTAATATACTAAATTCTTTACTTACAGTTGCTCAACTTGGTCAAACTCTTTTTCGTCTTCTGCATAACAGAAAAAGGATTATACAAGGTCCCAATTTAACAAACAATAGAAATGTTCTGTTTAATTTTATTGTTTATTCCATGTCTAAGTGAAACACACTTTTCATTTTTTTAGTTTTCTTAAATTTGTAATTCAAATCATCTTGTTCCTCTATTCACTGGAATTACCTGCAAATTTGTCAAAAAGCTTATTTTGATCAAGTTTTATTAATCTGACTTTAATATATATCATATTATGTAATATATGCATAAAATAAGAAAATACATCTATATATAATACATACACATGTACATAGGCTTTCTATATAAATACATATTCTTTTCATCTTTCATATTGAGTTCAGCTCACCCTCACCTATGTGTGCCTTAGGTTCAGCAACCAACAGTAGTGCATTCTGTTCTTTTCATACATCTTTCCTTCTTACTCAGTTTCTTGACAGAAATTTCTGCTATCAAGTCTACTATCAGTTCCTTCCATTCCTAAGCATTCCCCCCAAAAGTATACCTCTAAATTTCTTCGTCTTGTAAGGAAAACACATAAGGACTATATCAAACCATTTATGGTAAAGTATTGTTGATTGAAAGCACTGTGTACCTGAGTTCAAGGCTCATGGAAAAGATTTTTTTAAAAAAATCTAAAATAATGCAGTGATCTAGAAGAAAGTATTTTATCAGAAAAATCACACTGAACTTGATATATGAAGTGCTACGGGTCATCTCTTTCTACCTTTGGCTGCAATTTCAATGGAAAGCTAGAGAACACTTTAAAAAAAAAGACTTACCAGCACATTTCTCTTTCTTTTTCGAATACATCTCATAAATGAAAACAATAGTTACTAAAATAACAACTTCAGCCACAATTGCTAGAAAGGGTTTGAGAGGCACCAGGAGAGACAGAACTTTAAGCTTCACTTTTCCTATACTTTTCCCTAACTGAAAAGCAGCTTCACACCAATAGACACCACCATCTTCCTTGGTGAGCTTCAGTATCTTCAGATGGGTTACATTGGCAGATATTCGATTAATGACATACTTGTCTGTCAGCAAGGAGTCATTAATGACAATCTGAAAAAAAAAAATACAAATATAATAATAATAATGCAATACGGTGTTTAATCAAATTATCAACAGATAGTTCTACATAGAGAGATGTATAATGACTTAAGAACAGGTGGGATTTGTGAAGAACGTTTAGTCCACCTCCAAGGCAAGGATTTATCTTGGCTGCATACTCTAGTTCCACTTACATTCAATGGAGGAAGACAGGCACTTTTAGTGAGGTAGTCTGACCTGTTTTAGTCAGATCAGATGAAATGTACCCTTAACTATTGACTCTCCACTGACAAAGGCAGCCTCAGGTGTCAGGATCCAACAGCCAGGTTTCACCACAACACAAAGCACACTTTCAAGGAAGTTGAAGTGCTTTCCACAGAAAAGGACTAGAACAATGTGGCCATGCTTCCAAGGCTAAGGGGGATCCTGAAAGGTGGGTATGAAGGAGGGAAACTGATGAGTTAAGATTTTTCCTCACAGCCTTCAAGGCAAAAGATAAAGTGAGGAGAGATTTCAGCTCCTTCAGAATCAAGCAGTGTAGCATTCTCTGCCACAGGAGCACCTCCTTCAGGCCCAGTACCCCAGAGAGGTCATACAGGCTGGGAAATACAAAATTACTTTTCTCTGGAGGAAGAGGTGGGACATGCTCCCATTCTCCCTCAAGCCTCCAATACCTTACATGTCCTTAAAAGTGTCCTGCTACAATCAGTTTTTTTGGTATATAATAGCAAGATTTGAGCAATACAGCCATATAGTGAAAACAAGTATCTACAGACTCACCTGATTTGCTCTACCTTTACCTGGGCTGTAAGGGACTTTTTGGAAAAGAAATGTCAAAGAAACCAGAAGAAAAACTACATCCCTGTAATAACGAATACTTCTAAATATCAGATTTTTTTTACAGGTACAGATTTACAATAACTTTAATGGAAACGTAATTTAGAAAGACTACAATGAAAAATCATTATATTTTACAAAGTGTCTGTACTTGAGTTTTGCTGCATTGTTTTCCTTGGCCAACAGATGGAAACCTTACCTGTTCACTTCCATTGGTCATATACCAGGTCCAAGCAATGGGAGTATAGTCAAAACTTTTACAAGTCATTACAACTGTATCTCCTTCATAACTGATTATGGGTTTTTCTCTTCCTTCAATTTTCGGTACTAAGAATAAGTAGGAAAAAGTTCATCAAGTGAGAGCTACAGGTTTTAATTACAGGTTGTAAAACATAT
>JAVFHW010083175.1:82203-94629 GCA_032159205.1 Eurystomus glaucurus suahelicus
TCTATCCTTGCCCATTTCCTCTTTCCCTTTCTTGACAGCTGTGAGCTACATGCTTCAGTTCTAGCAGACTAGAAAAAAACATACTAGTTTTTCTGCAGTTTTACTCTATCTGCAAAAACTGAAAAAAGTCTATTCCAGCCATAATGCTACCATATAATGGTACATGGCAAGTTGTATGTGCAGAGAATTTTATAATTAAGACAAAAGTGCAAACTGAGAGACCTTTGTACTTAAAAACATTTTCTGAGCTGAAGTAATGACTTGTAAGTGCATGCCAATAAAAAGGACTTTTGGTCCAGTCTTGCTAAGGACAGAACATGGCCATAAGAAACAAGACACCAGTTTAACTTCAGAGCTACTTGTCCCAGCCATTATAAATGCAGATGCCCCATAACCTTCCAAGAGCAAAGGCCTAAAAAAGGCTGTTGAATACATTGAGGTATCCCACAGATATAGTCAGAGCTGAGCAACTATATCATGCCAGAGTATGTACTTCCCCTCCCCCTTCTTTCCCTCTTTACTAGAATGTTTACCAGTGGGTTTTCCTCAGAATCATTTTAAATTTTACTTCAGGTTTCATTGTTCTGTCTTGTAAGTACAGATGCAGTACATCTTTTAAATTATCAGTCATACTAGACAAAACAGGCCAAGAATTTGCTTTCAGCAGTTATGACAGAACAATTTGGTATAAACTAAAATTATTCTTGTTCCCTCCCTTTGACTGGCTGAGCACAAATTAATTTTCCTGAATGGTTCACTTCTCATGAGTATTCAAACATCAACATTCCCATTCCATAAATATATATGAAATCAATTTATTAATAAGAACACTGCTTACAACCTCTGAATTTGCTGCACCATACATCAACCCAGCCTCATTACTAGCAAAGTCTTTCACTCCATATGTATTTGTTTTAATCATTAAACGCTACCCTTCTACAGATGAGGGCAGAGTATCTTCACTGCTGTCAGTAAAAGGGACAACTTTACTAACAACTGCTGCCACCTCCTTTGCAATTTAAAGATAAAAAACAAAGGCAGGTTGGGGAAAAAAAGAACCTTTGAAAGCCCTTATATCCAGCACAACGGGCTTATGTGCTAGTCAAAAGATTTATCACAGCCGCAGGCATACCAGCAATACATATGACTATATTAGCCATGATTAAGGACAGGAATACCCAACATAAATTCTGGAATCCGGCTCTTTAACAGACTGGTTAATCCTTGAACACATGCAAGGAAATACTAAGCTTTATCCCAGGTATTTTTGCAAGTAGATGACCCAGGATTTGGTGACAAATCAGTGCTGCTGCACACACACACAAAAAAGCCTGTTGAAGAGATGAACAGACAGGTGATCACACCAGCATTTATACCAGTCAGATCTCCACACTGGTTTAAAGACTAGTAGTTTCACAGTGCGTGTATCTGGACACCTGCTTAAGGATCCCTGAACAAAGGGCAAAAAAATTAATCTACTTGGTAGATTAAATCCTTTATTATAGCTATTAAAACACTTCACATTTTAAAATATCCAAAAAACAGTCTCCATATTTAATAAATTTGAACTTCCTATAAGCATCTCTTCCCATATTCTGCAAACCTGGGTAAAAGCATAACTCCTCAAAATCCGCACAGTTATTACAAGCCAGGATGACGGGGAAAGGGAGAGGGGGAGAGGTAACATCCAATAATGCCTAACGGAAAAGCTATTGCAGTTACAGCAGTGATGACTTTAGCCACTGAGTTTATACTAAACACATTACTCATCTTTCAGTTTGAGAATTATTCTCTTTGCATGATTGACTGGAAGATTCAAGGACTTCTCTTTCCCTATTTCCTTCACTCTTGCATTAATCTTAAAACATGTCGAGCCAGTACTTTTTATGGCATCAGAAGTGGCAGCATTCAACCACTGTGAAGCAATTCTCCCATCTTCTTGTAATAAATCAACCGCTCTTATGCACTGTTCTGGAAAAGATGACTTCCCTATTGAGTCATTCCTGCCCTTACTGAAACAGTTACTGTATACTTTCAAAAAAATAAGATCCCCTTTGACTTTTTTTTTAAATCTAAACCAGACTTGGGTAGCCATTCAACTAAACCTTATCCACATGTTGACAGGGGAACATGTATAATCATTTTTAGCGATCAGAAGGTCTGAATGCGAAAAACTACAATTTTGTCTTTTCAGCCTCCCCTGGCTGAAGGTTTGAAAGCACACACCAACGTTACTATTCAAGACTTTAACATACATGAGACCTCCCTGTAGTCATATGACCAGATACTCTACTGAACAAAGGCATCTTGCAGCAATAATAATTACAAAGCCCTGCAGGTTAGTTCACATGAGGTTAGGAGAGTTATTTGAAGCATCAGAGTTTGTAGGAGCATGTGTTCAGGGAGAATCTCTCTTACATGTCAGTCTGTGGAGCTTTCACAGATCAAATGCTTGCCTTGGTCTTTGCAAAAATTTGGACTATAGGAATAGAGGAGAGAATAGCTCTCACAGATGAGGGTTCCCACCAGCTTGTATGTTTCATTTCCACATTTTCCATTCAGCTGGATTTTGCCTGCTACTGTCAGGGACAACATTATTGGAAAAGAGAATACAAAACAGAAGAAAGGGCACTGATACTGCCCAATGAAGCACACTAACTTTTAAGTGCTATTCTTATATAGAATGAAACATGTACTAAAGCAATAAATTGGTGTTTCAGAAACAACTGCATTTGTTCAAAAATCTGCCTCCATTCTGCCAACCATTGCTCCTCTTGTAGAAGTCGTCTCAGGCCAAACTTTCAAGTCATTGGTTCTGCTTTCTGAAGCATTTATCTGAAACAACATCCTATTGTCCCGCCCTCTAGAAAGTGATAAGAATTTGCTTCTGCTGCAGAAAGAGAAGGAACGGAAAAGCAGTTACTCATTTGGGATAAAAGCAGGCTTACATGCTTTTTTGCTTCAAAATTCTTCCCTCCATGTTACAGAAATGCCTTTGATAATTCTCACTTGCTTGACCATATTAGTGACTGCTTATCAAATTAAGATGCAATTTCCATACTACCCAGAAACCACATTAATACATTATTACAATGGTCCAGTGTAGCAAAACTTAAAATAAAATCAAATCATTACCTTGCAAATGAAACACGGCACTGATTTCTTCTTCACCTTTCAGAATACAACGGTAACTTCCCAGCTTACTGTTATCCAAGAGCCTCAATCTTAAAAAAAAGTTTCATCAATTTGCTTTTTTGCTTTTCTTTTGTCCTGCCACTATCAGAGGGTGCTAATTAACATTCTAAAGAAACTAGCAGAGATTAGTAGTAGAGCAAAGAACATACATTGATGAAACATTTGGATTCATGTTTAGTGCAGTGTAGAAACAGCATGACACTTAAGAAAACAGGCACACAAGCACACCTGGGAAGATAAATATCATTTTCACCCTTGTTCACAGAAGGCCAAACATCTTTAAGCAGTATGATCCATAGGTTACCAAATTAGACACAGGCTCACCATGTGAACCATACGGCATATCCTATGTAGAGATTATTTAAATGGTTTGCTCTTTCTAAAGCCAGTCAATGGCCAGCATAGCTTCAACACAGAACTGTTGTAAAGAACTGCCATCTAATGAAGGTCAGCATCTTCTCTGCTGGCAAACTACATTTCACAGGCAGTTTGAAAAAGATCTACATGGTCATGTTTGTGTATATGGAGTAAAAGTATCAGTACATTCTCATCAAATGTTCTATCATAGAAATCTTACATAAACATTATTAAGAAACCAAAGCTATACAGAAACCAGATGGAGACTATCTGGTTAAAACTAGCCAATTTACAGATTTTTAAAGTCAAACAGTAAATTGTATCAATTGAAGAAAATTTTCTACAAAGTTTCATGGGTCTCTGCTGAAGTTCAAAAGACTGAACAAACTCTTCAAAACAATCCACAACATCTTTCCTGTAAAGCTAATTTCTTTTCTCTTTTGCTAATTATGAAGGAAAAAAACCTGGCCATTGATGCTTTTCAGACTTCTGCAAAGCAGCACTGAGGCGGAAAAGAGAATGCAGAAAAATAAATGGAGGTATTTTAGCAATCTCAGATTACTGCATCATTTCTTGAACAGAGCTACTGGACCTCAAAGAACTGTGTACTTATTCTATATTCTTGTCTTGAAGAAACCTTGTTTTTCCAGCAGTAGATGAAAACCAGGAGCTCATCCTCCAGACTTGAGTTAATTGCAACCTTTCTACTTCCCTGCAGCTTTAATATATGCCCATAGTCAACATACTGATCACTTTATTTGTCTCTTTTCCAATATATACACGGCTAGTATTGAGAAGTGTATATGTATGTGATAATTCATTAGCACCTGTAAGTCAAACTAAAGAATGCTACTTACTGGATGCTCCAGCTGTTTTCAGTTTTATTGATATGTCTGATTGTTTCATTTCCCCTCTTCCAGGTCACTTGAAGACTTTCAAAACGAGAGTATTTGCTGTCCAATTTGCATGAAAGTTCAATTCTAGTTGCACTGTCCAAAGTGATATTTTTTTCCATGGAAGTACCAGAGACACCTAAAGTTTTAAAGATTTTTTAATACAAAATATTTCTTCATTCTAAGGGAATAAGAGATTCAAAGATTGTGTTCTGCATACGCTGTATTACAGGTGGATGTAGCATGCTGCTATTATACTTTCCAGGGTAAAAAACCTGCAAAATCAGGTAGTGGTTGACAGTAATTTTCTTAAGCTATAACTAAGTTATGATACACATCCATCACAATAATGGCACAGTCACTGTTCTGTATGTGAGCTTCCTAGAGGGCTCTTAATACACAAATATTGATATTCCTTTTGCTGAAAGCAAGACAGACTTATGCTTCTACATAATTTAAGCCAAACCAAAATACATTAAGTACCTGGCTCTCAACAGGGGCAACAATGTCAACCCCCAGTCCAAAAACTCATTTTAGAAAAAGTGCGATTCTCATTTAAGACTCATTTAGAAAAGTGGGATTTACTGGATTAAAAACAGTAGTAAGTATATACAAAATTAACAATATCAAAGAGTTAGACTTGTAAAAATCTATAAGCATGCAGGTTTTAGTCAGTTGCAGATTTTTATGAGATCATAGGTAATGTCCTGTTCCTAGAGAAGTTGTTAAAATCCACACCCTTAACACCGTTGGATCTGGGTTTTCATGCTACAGCCACTCCACTTGATACCTAATAATCTTTAAACCATTATGGCTGCCTTTGACTTCCTAGTGACATGCCAGTAGAATTACAATGTGAAAACATTCCAATACAGTAGAAAAAAAAGACACTTTTTCGCTTTTAAGTTCCATAAGCCTAAAATTAGTGTATCTAAACAGTAGCTTTCGACAGCAGGTGTCTTCTCTGATCCATGCAGAGCCTTATTAAACCTGACTTTGTACCCATCAGCCGTGACATTTTATGTCATAACTGGCCTTTTCTTTTATGCCTTCTAGAAAAAAAACTGTGGTTAGTCCATCTGAATATTCATTCAAGGCCTCACCTCAATTCTAGACCTACTCTGTAGCACTTTATGGTCAAAGAAGTGCAGCCATATTTCACAGCTCAATTTCTCTGAGAGAAAAGGAAGTTTTAATGTACAGCTAACTGACTTAGTAATGCAAGTCACACCTAAGGAGCAGAAGTGTCTGGCTCAAGTGGAAGCACCAGATACTCCCACAAAATATTTTTACTTTACTGGGTCTGGCAGAGACATTTACAGCCTGCAGAACAGCATGCTCAGAACCCCAAGTCCCAGCCAAGATATTAGAGATCTGTTGAACCATAGTTAAGCTTAGAGGTGCAACACCTCAGTCTTTCATAGCAAAGTCAGCTACTGCAACTCATTTATTAGAGTCACTGCACTCAAATAAGCCAAGCATAATTCACCTTGTTGAGATTGTTTATGATCAGAGTAACTTTACAAATGAAATTGGTTTCACAGTAGCAGAAGTATTACAGTCAGATTAACTACATGAGCTACAAATAGAATCCTCACCTTTTGAGATTATTTTAAAAATAAATGCATGTTTTTAAACGAAGGGGACATGAAAACCTTCTGCTGTTGATAATTAACCGCTAGCAGGACTGGTAGCTGGGGCATCTTTGTACCAAGAATACTTGTATTAGAACAAGAAATAGACACTACCTTAAGTTTCCTGCTAGAATAAAATACAGCATAAATGCTGTGCAATTACGCCCTTAAAATATCATACCAGTACTTTGCAAAGGAGTTCTGACTGATCTCCTCCAATTGAGAGAGATTTTACTTACATCAGTTTTTCCAGTCATCCAATAAATAAGTTACAAATTATTATTTGGCAACATCACATCTACCTTAGGAAAAGGCTTCTCTTACTTTTTCTCTATGCTTTAACTCCTGTAATGCTGCAAAGCTGACTAACACCTGCTGGTTAACAAGTACTCTAGCTTACATGCTCTCTCCAAGTGGATTTACAAGTGCAAAGAAGTTGTTACTTGATTTGAGGGAACAGATAGCTATGAGTTGGTTTTGCTTGTGGTTTTAATAAAAAAGTAAGAATCTCATTCTTCACTGCAAAATAGTTATCAAAACAATACTCCATAGTGCAAAAACAATCTTTTCGTTTACTGAGCTCATCGTATGCTCACTGAGCATCTTAACTTTATCAAGAAACTGCCATCCTAGATACTTCTACAACTCATACAAAAGATTGTGTGCAATCATAGGCATTCAATATAACTTAACTGCAAGAGAAAGTAACATGCTCACCAGGGAGGACTACCTCATACTCCACAAAAGTGACATTAGACATGTTCTCCTTCGTTGCCTGCTTGAACTCTTGTGTGGCAGGATCTGCACCTATCAAGGTTGTGTGGGAAGCAAAGTGATATGTTATGATCCTATACAGGTAATTATACAGCAGCACATCAATATAGTATTGCAACTCTTTCATATAGTAATCTTAGGCAAAAAAGGACCTCGGCAAATGCTGAAAAGTATGGATATCCTTTCATACACCTTGTGTGTAAACAGCCAGAATCTTAAAGCAGCTGTGTTGTGTGGTTGCTGTTATAGCAATTATGCCATTTTAGAAGATGGTTTCTAGCTTTAATAATGTTGTAATTGTGAATGTCAATACTCTAATGAGGTTGTAACTATCTATTTCACAGTCTAATTCAGAGTGACCTGTAGCTTGCAGATGCATCCCAGAACTTTACAGGACTACATCAGTGCTGAAGTGGAGCTTGGAAAAGTAGTAAATGAAAAAAGAAACAGATGGACAGAACACTGCCATTCCCAAAGCCACTACAACTTAACAACAGAGTATCTCTGGCTTTCTGCCTATCTCATCTAGATGCATCTCTAATGAATGCAGAGGCAAAAACACCCTGTGCTTTACTGGAACACGGTCAGAGTCCCTCGCTGCTCCACAAAACACTTGTTATACTACAGGGAGTACCCCTTCACACAGAGTATCAATATTGACCACTATCTGCTTGGCTAATGTACTCCTTTCCTTCTGTGAGGGAAAACTTAACATTTAAAATGTTTAATACAGCCAGCAAAGTCCCTTTTCTGTAGGGCTATGCATAGTGTACTATTCAGAGACTACCTTTATAAAGCTCTGCAAAGCTTGATACAGCTATCAGGCAGGTAAGTGTAAGCATAAACAGTTTGTTCCAACCACTGTACTTGTTCTCACACTCTGTGCATTTCAAGAACAGAGCAAGAAAGCTAATTAAAAAACTCCACTTAACAGAGTTAGCCCAGCTAAGGAAGCATCATCCTTCCATGTCTACACACAATTGTTTTATTGGTATTGTACTATCTACATACAAGTTCCCAGTAAACTGAACCACGCTCTAGGACAGGACATTAGAAATTATGCTTAAAGCAAACCATTACAGCAACTTCCCCTGCCCTGCCCCATTTCCACAGTTACTTTCTAAAGACCTTTAAACATCAAAGTGTTTGTTGTGGTAATTATCAACTAATATAAACCCTCCATAACCACCGGATTAAAAAATATCAAGGTAGAATCTTAGGGTAACCAGAATTCACAAGTTAAGTAGAAGAAAACACAGGATTGCTTTTACCAGGTGTAGATACACTATGTCCAAGTGTTAAATGATCTGAAGGACTCCCCTGGGTTTGCCAGTTGACAGCTTGTGTAGTTCTCATGGGCTCTGAAAAGTGAAAAAGCAAACCTTGTACAAAAAAATTGTTTCTATTTAGTAATGAAACAGAAATCGAGGTTACCTCATCCCATGGTAGATGCAATACACTAAATGTTTTAAGCCACTTGTTTGCATGCTTGCAAAGTAATTTTTTTGTCAGTTATTTTACACTGCGTTTCAGAAATATACAAACAGAAATGATGTACTGAATCTGCCCAACCATACAGCATTACAGGAGAAAATTATTTGAGTTTTGTAGAAGGAAAGGGACTTCATTATCTGAAGTCCATGGATTGAAAAGGTTCCCACTCAGCTGGGAACATAGTAAATCGGTCTATAGCTTCAGTCTTCTGAGAGAAGCACTGGGTGGCAGAGTTGATCACTGTGCATTAGAAACAGTATCTCTGAGAGCCTAGATGATCTCAGAATTACTGCTCTTTTCCTGCATAAAATACTAAACTTTGAAGTAAAGTCCTTAAATACACGCCTTCCAGCTACAGCTGACTGTGCTGAAGAAGGTCCCTGCAAGTGGTTTGCATCTAAACGTCTCTGAGCAAGCATAAGCCACATGCCTTCCAAGTTGCTGTCCTGTTCCATAAAGCAGTGTTTATCAACCTGTCAGCTCAACACAGGGAATGCTATGCCACACACAATCAGCCTTTTGCCTGGCTTGTTCCATCTGCACTTTCACACCTTCCCTCATGCTTCAACCAGTTTAAGTAACAATAAACCTGCATAGTAAAGTGGACAATGCAGAAGAACAGAACTTAAGGCTTGTGTTTGTTGGCAGTAGACAATCAGTTGTCAATATCAACTACTAGACCAAAATCACTTTTTAAGCAAAAAAATTAAAGCATTAGAGCATAATCCTATTCCTCTACAGGACAGCACATGCAAGACTGGATCTCTGCCTGGTGGAGAAAAACCAGCGCAAGTCTTTTCCCCTGAAATAACAAGTGAAGGCTGACAGAATTCCGGGGAATATTCCTCTGTGTGTGGAAACACCTTGACAGCATGCCAAGGTTGTCATGGATCACCTGATTTTTACTGAAATCCCTCATGATGACACATTCAGAAAGCATCAGTGCCAGTTCATATGGTAGATCTTCATCGATTCAGAAAAAAATACAGAACCTTTAAAATGTCTTGCACACTAAAAGGACCCTCATACTTTCTTCCTCAATTCACACAGTAAATGAAAACAGGTGAAGTTATATTATACAAAATACTTTGTTTATTTTAGAGCATAGGTATGTGTTTGTGTGAAAAGAGTTACTGAATCTATTAGCTATTGTACTCCCTCTAGTTCTCAAACACATTGTGCTATGAAGTTCTGAAGATGAACGCCAGGTCAGTAGTATCATCATCTCCAATGACAAAACTACAGATGCAATAACTTGTTAGAACTTTCTTGAGTTCATATATAAATATAACTTAGGCCATGTTTGATTTGCACTAAACACGAGGTTTGGTACAGTGCTGAATTCCTGCTTCTCTGATATTTATGGAGAAAGGAGAAGTGGAATCAACAATCATTGGTTTCTTCTGCTGCCTGGAACTTCTCTGCTACCTATCAAAACCACAGTTAAGGTCCAGAATACGGTGAAAAAAGTGTGGGGACAACAGCAGGTTTTGACATATCCATAATTAAAAAAAGAAATGAGGCTAGGAGGCAAAGAGATATATGGGCATAATTATGCCTCTTACCAATACAAGAGCACAAGGACAACTCCTCACGTGAAAAATTGTCTGCTGTTAAGTTCTAGAACAGAACCTCTTGGAATAGTTCTAGTCTGGGAATTGTTCCATCCCCAGGGTCATTATCTGACTATGGAATATATGCAACAGATCACGCAACTGGCAGTTGATAGCTTTTTCAACAGTCCTTGAGATGCTTAACACACTTCCATGGCTTTAAAAGGCCTAGGTGATACAATTGCTTCTTTTCCTTCTGAAAAGTCACAGTCTTCTTTCTAAAGACTTCAGTATGAAAATGCAAACTCTGCATCAGAACTTAGTATCACTAGGAAAAAGAATTACAGCTTTAGGTGTGTAGAAGTAAGTTACCAGGAGATGATTCACTAAGTCCAGCTTGCACCTTTGTCAGAGAGTTTGCCTTAGACTGACTGGCATCTTGTGTTGTCATCGTTGGATCTAAAAAATAAAAAAGTATTTAAAGAAGCTTTATATTCTCTCAGTCAAATTGAGTTAGAAGAATCTAATTCATAAGACTTCAAGCAGAACCTGCTCACTTCAGCCTATTACCTCCATCCTCCACCCACCCCCAAATTCTGAGAATGTATAGCCAAAATTTGCAAGAATTACTTTTCATGAATTATTTAGCTTACATAAGGCAAGAATAGAATGAAGAGCAGATGCAGAATTCATCTGATCTCCAGTTTCTGTATACAAATCTCTTTCTGTAGCGAGCCTATAGTCAGGCAAAGCTATTATTCACAGTATTTCAGGAGACCAAAAACCTTTGTAACCTGTACTCAAATCCTGTCCTGTTTGTGGGCTTAGACCTCCAGACTACATTAGAATCATGCCCAGCTTGCACAATCTGCTTTCCCAGTTAGCCCATTATATTTCAACCAGTTTGGATTCAGAGTAAAACAAGATAATCAAAGGATATGATTAAAACCTTCAGCATTAGTGGTTCTTAACACAGGCTTTCCATTCTTGGTATTTTTTCATACTAGTCCACTGGCCCCACAGCCAAGTGTTCCCTCCCAGCCCTTTACCCAAGCAGAGAACTTAAAAAAATCTGCTCTATCTCCTGGCTTATGACCCAGCCAGTAAGAAGACCATCTTATTCTCTGCTTGACAGAGGTTCTGAGAGCAGGGAGAGTTACTATGCTTCTGATATTCATGGTAAGGTTGAAGAAAGGTCCATGAATTTTTATATCTGCAGCATCTTGAGGCATTTTACAGATGTCACGGATCACCTGACTGTGGCAGCTTAGTAGATGCATCACCTGCACAGTAATTAAAATCCCCAAAGATGATAAATTTAGAAGGTGCCAGTGCCAAGCTGTACAGCAGCTCTGTTATCTCTCTGCAAGGAAGGCAGATAACCTGCAACATGGTTTGCATACTAATAGGGTTCTCATCTTGGCATTCTCCCTCAATGCACATACCAAGTGAAAGCAGTCAAGTAGTGTTATTTCCAGTCACCAGTGCCTCCACATCTTGGCTCTTACCTGTCCATATGTCAAACCACATAGCAACGAGATAACATTGCACTGCTCTTTTCCTCTCATATACACCTACTGAATAGCATCAAAGATCAAGATGACCCAGCACTGCATGATTAGTGTCATCAAGCCAGACAGTGATGTAAGCAAGTCAAGTGAATAACTTTGTAAACTACTGAGTCATGCCTGCATGCCTTAGCCTATAATTGATTTTCATAAGATTTAATCAATAATGTGGTAGCTTGCTGAGTTCTTGTTGCCCTGATCTTTACTGAGAAAGGAGAATGTGAGAGTATGAGGCCATCAATTTATGTTTTCTACCTTACCCCTGCTCCCTACTGCAAGCCGTATTTGTGAGAAAAAGTGTGGATGTACAATACTTGGCATCATCACAGCAATTACAGGCTTTAACATCCATTCACTCTTTTTCAGCCATAATAGAGCCAACTAGGAAAAGGCTGAGATACAATTTGGTTTAATTTAACATAATTAATGCAATACTAATTAAATTAATATCAATTTTATACATAGAACAAGCACACAAGCATTCAGTGGCATCCAAAACTAGCCACCAGTACCTCCTAGTGGCCCTAGAAAAGGGAAAAGTTGGAGGCTGAGCTGTCCTGCAGCACCAGAGGATCCACACGAAGGACTTCCAAATATCCTGGTAGAAGCCCTTCCCTCAGGGCAAACCAGAAAATCTAATCTGGAAGCAAGTCTATAAGAAATAAGGTGTATTCTACTCATGTAACTGCTTGGTATCTTCAGGGTCAGAAGCTGGGAGATGGGGTGGGTTTCCTTTTCCTAAAGGAATCTGGCAGCACATGCTGCAACTTAATTAAGCAACTATAACAGTAACCAAATGAAGCAGCAAACCCTGAAGAACAATGTTGTGACACTTAAATTATCCTCAACTCAATACAGAATAAAATCAATGGTTGGAATTTTTCAAAACTATTAACTAAACACAACTAAGAGACAGAAGTAACAGAATAACTCTCCTCAAGCTACTTATCTCGAAATA
>JAVFHW010083176.1:0-24226 GCA_032159205.1 Eurystomus glaucurus suahelicus
CATTGGGCCAAGAGACAATAACAGGCACAGGCAGATGTAAAACTTCTTGAGTTGAATATGTGAGAGGCATTCAGCCACCTTAAAGGAAGCATCTAGTACCATTTTGGATGCTGTAAAATATCCTGCTTGGGCTCCAGTTGTTAGGCCAGGGAAGTGGGACCCACAGGTCTTCTGGGGATATTTTAGATACCCTTGCTTCCTGACCTGGCATGTACATTTAGGCAACTAAATGGTGCTTCTTATTCCTGTGATGTAATTCCCTTTGCAAGCACCAGAAGAAGACTATTACCCACTTACGTGCACTAGATACAGGACTACATTGGAGCAATGTCAACTCGTACTACTCTTGTGTTGCTGTTGCACTTCTGTGATTAGCAATGGTTAAGTAAATGCTGGAAGCAGAGCCCCTCCATCTGGTGTAATTTTTATTTCTGGAGGTATTAGTACTGCCAAGGTTCCAGGTGAGCTCAGGAACCATTCAAGACAGAGATGGTGCAAACACAAGGTAAGACGAATCTTTGGAAAGTTTATGAGCTGTCTGAACAAAGGGATGGTGTTGTCTAGAAATGACGCTGAGGTTTACTGAGCCCAGGTAATGCCAAAATGACTTGGGATTCCTGTAGTAACGATGAGAACTACCCTCAGAGCTCCTCAGCATCTATGCCTTCACTCCAAACACTTCTTGAAGCTGGACAATGAATTTGATTCAACACAGTTTTACATGTTCATCCCTTGTAATGCAAGGTCTGTGAAGTGTCTGAGCTGACAGAATCAAGGCAGTTGCTCTAAGGGAATTGTGTATTCATTTTGCACACCACAGACGTTTTCTTGCATTTTTCTTCATCCCCAGTATTTTCTCAGCCAGTTGCTCCCCTCTTTCCAGGAAGACTTGATGCACTATTGAGGATATTTGTGGTAACAGGACAAGATTTCATTTATTTCTTTTTTTTTTTTTTTTTAAATTGTGCCTATTTATTCTCCATCACAGTAAGATGTTACATCCTAATGCAGCATAACTCTGTGAGCATCAAGCCGTGGCTTTATTATCATTGCAAAGGGTAACTCAGAGCAATGTCAGAAGTGCTGTATTTTACGAGTGTGCCTGTGATTCCAGGAACTGTGTCCCAGATGAGCATTAGTGCAGCTGATTTTCGAGCTATATGAATGGAAAAGCTGACATAAGAGCCAGGTACACTAGTTTTATACCAGCTGAGAGATTCCCTGTGCCAAGGCAGCACAAAGATCCAGTCCTTTGGTCGATGCTTGGAGCATCTTGGAAAGAATCCTATTTCCATGCCCCCCCCCTTTTTTTTTTTTAGCTGAAAATGAGCATTCCAGTGAGTGTGCATTCAGCAGTATGTGCATGCTTTAGTAGCCCAGAACACTGTCACTAATCCCTTTTTGATCCTGGTGGCAATATCAGAGTATTAACAGAGGCTTTTTAATTGTGAGCTTTTAAACAGCTATATTAAAAAAAAAAAACAACCAAACAAAAAACAACAAAAAAAACCCCCAAACAGATATGCAGTATAATCTTGCCCAAATGTTATTTCAATGCCAATAAAAACCAATGAATAAACTGAAGACCTTAGTAAATAAAACCCTGTTATTTTACTTCAGGGATTGCAATTGTTGGCCAGACTCAGGATTTTCACTGAAAATGAGATTGGTGGCTTTATTTTAGCCTGAGTAGATAATTCACATAGAAAAATAGTTTGATAATTATTCTCATTAGTCAACCAGGACAGAGTAACGTGTAATGGATTTAAGCTGCAGCAGGGAAATTTAGGTTAAATTTTAGTAGTTAAAAAGAGAGAGGAAGAGAAGGTAAAGAAAAGGAAAAAAAAGTAACAATTCAGGGAACAAAATAAGTAGCAATGAGACGACATGATGTGAAATACTGAAGGCTGAGAAATGACATAACTTACCAAGGAGGTGTCTTGACTGAGTAGAACATTCCTTACGTCCAGTGAAGACATAGGGACATATTTCTCTTATTTACACATTTTGGCTGTTATTTCTATATAGTGTTTTGCTCAAGGAGCAAACCCTGCTTTGGTCATTAGAATTATTTCCATACATAACTGCTGTCAGGCTGTATCCACAAATTTGAAAGGAGCCAAACAGGGGGATTGAAGGGAGATGTTTATTCAAGGTGGGGGTACAAGATGGGTGTGTATCTCCATCCCTTTGCCAGGAGCTCTTGGCATATCTTTATTGTATTAAGATTTATCATCCAGTCTTATGGAATTTGTTATGAACTTTGTGGTTTCTTTTTTTTAACGTCAAAAGTGGCAACCGGATGTAGAACAGACAAATAACATGTTATAACTGGACACAAGGTTTGCTAGCTGAAGCAGCAACACCCTGTGCAGCTCTTCTGCTCTCCACAAGGACTTCCGTGTAGCATTGCAATATACTTTCTCACTGGAATCAGCTGTGGATATTTCTGAACAGTGATTCATTGAGTCTTCACCCAGAATTCAGATGCCTTTTGTCCCAAAGACCTTGCAATCTCAAGATCATGCAAGAGAGGTAATTAGATGTCATACAAAGAAGCAATAGTGGAACCAGTAGAACACTGGAGTATTCAGAATATTCTGGGCACGTAGAGTTCATGGATTTGAAAAAACATCCCCTACTAGAACTCATTATAAAATCACTGAAGGCTGCAATACTGCCTTATTTCATGGCAATCCTAATGAATTAAGTGGTGTTACGCATGATACACAGGAATAATCAACAAACTCTACTCCACTTTAGCCATTAAAAAATTAGGAGCCTAGCCTTAGTTAGATATCTAGTCTCATGCAGTCAGACAGACACATCCAGAGAAGTATTTCAACTTCAATGCCTCAATCACCTCTTGTAGGTGGGTTTAATCACTCTCTAGGGATTCACGTGTCTCCCCATTCCTTAATGATAAACCCACACCAGCAGCTCAGATGGCAACATGTATAGATACAAGCCAAAATGGATAAAAGAGACTATCTCAGGTAAGTGCCTACAGAAAATATAAATTATTTAATAAAGACCACTTTTCTGAGATTCCCAGTGCTCTGAAACAAAAGAGAGAAGACAGAAAAGGAGTTTGGAAATCGGTCCATGACATTGTATCTATAAGATTGTTATTAAACTAAGTTGAAATTACTGCAATGACAAGAAAGCTTTCAAGGCTTTCCGTACCAAGTAATCAAGCAATTAATCCCTTGATTCATCTCATTGAACTGTAGTTTTCCAGAAATAATGTTCCTTGACTAAGCTGGCTGTCAAGACATACCCCAGTGGTCAGCAAGGAGAGACTAGATCCTAGGAAGAATAATTCATACCATCAGAAGATTGGCGTTTCTTTTAGTTGAATTGATTTCTGTCTTGACATATCTATCCCCATTCAACGCTAGTAGGAGCTAGTGTCAACTAGCTCAGACTAAATGCCTGATTTCAGTATTGGAAAAGTTAGGTAAGTTGACCTTTGTCTAGAGTCGAAGTGCAAAATGAATTCTTTGATAAGGACCTAAAGTAGCTGTTACTGTATGGAGTCAGCTAACAGTAACTGATGACACCTCTTGAATATGTCACAGGAACAATATTTTATTTACATCTATGTAAATAAACATTACTACGTTCCTAGTAACTAAATCAGGAATTACTGCTGAATCTTTTGGTCTACTAATGAAATCAATTTTGTCTTTCGCAATCTAATAAATTTTCCCAGGGTAAAAGAAGGTTACAGGAGTTTGTTAAAGTCTACAGACAGTAGATTTTAAATACTGAGAGGATGAGAGTGTATTGGATATACCTTAAGCCTACTGAAGATAAGGACAGCATAATTCACAGAGGGATTTCATGTTGGTCAGATGCAAAATTCAGCTCTTCCCCACGAGATTTTTTTTTTTTTTTATGAGAATGAACCCATATAGATAATTTTTAGATATTTTTTTCTATTTTAATCCAGCTTTACTGAACAGCTCCTAGTGATCAGTTGGGTATCTTTAGTCTACACATAAACAATACAAATCTTTGAAGATTAGACTTTTCTAACAGGTCCCCACAACCTCCCAAATTTAAATGGAAGAAACGGTATAAAAATGGTTGAAGTAAATGCTTGTAGTAATGCTTGCTGTAATAGTTGTAGTAAATGCTATTTGCATTAGTCTTCCAAAACTTCAGCTGCTCTTGGCAGATTTGAAATACTGTTATTATACATCACAAGAGAAAGAAAATGTGTGTTCAGAAATGTGGAAATCCTTTGCAGCAGGTCAACAGCAGCTGAAATTCAGTAGTTCACTTCAGTTAATTAATCTATATCAATATATATCTCACAAAAGCAAGAGCCTAACATACTGTTGCATTCATTCTGTCTAGAAAAAAAATAAATCTAAATACATAGTCTTCAGCATATTTCATTAATTTGCCTTTTTAGTTATAGTATTTAAAACATATATATGCAGGTTTTCAAGGTAATTGCTTAAGTACATTTCTTGCAACAGCTCAGTGAACAAAATTTGAAATGGACCTCAAAACTATTTTTAATTCCTTAATGGAAATAGCTGAGGGTACATCTGCACAAGTAAACAAAACATGGCTGGAAATGGACACAGGCACTAAAATGTGGCTGTTCATACTTTTATATATCCAGAGCAGTCTTCAGCATGGATTTGTTCCAGATCAACTAGTGTTCTACTAAACTACTTCAATGCATATTTGGGGGTCTTAGGGTAGGCCAAGACCAATTCCTTTTAGGCAATTTGGTTGCATTCACACTGTTTTAGAGGCTGAGGCTATTTGGTAGTATGCACATAACTGGTCTCAGCCTATTGACCTTAGGATCAGAAAACAGGTTGTTGGTACTATTCATTTCATTAATAAACAGTTACCTGAACTACTCTGACCTATAAAAACTGGTCCTGATTCTTCAAATTTAGAGATGTTCAATATCCTGACTAGAGCCACCTTCCCTCTCTTGAAACTCCATTTAAGTCCTGTATTGGGGAAGATCTCTAAAACCAGAGGAAGAGCTGCAATACGTAAGAACAGAGATGCCCCTGGTTCCCTTTTTACTGTCTTGCAGAATGGTGAGGGATTTACAAAACATGACAGCAAGTTTGACTGCTTTTTTGCACCATTTTAAACGGAATGCTGCCACAAAAGCAGCGTTCCAGGACGTATGTTTTTTATCTCTGTTATTTTCTGATTCGTTGGTGGCAAGGATGTTGTTTCGCTTTTAGGATTTCCCCTCCTTTGCACAATAATTATGCTCTGATAGAGATACTGAGATGTAAGTTGGACTAGTTTGTGACTAAACTCTGGAGCACTCTGAAATACCTTCCTATATCAGGTAAGAGTAGAATATCAGAGAAGAAGCATCATTAGCATCCACTTTGAACTAGAGAACGCATGTCTCTTTACTCTGAACGCTCTTTGCAACACAAGGCAGTCATTCCTCTAACTTGTTTGTTCCTAGCAATAACATAACGATTTTACATCAGAAAAGTGCAGTGCATCTTAAGTGAATACTTTAGACTCACATGACAATTTGCTGTTTATTTTGACATGACTATGGTTTTGAAGTTTTTAGGGGAGGTGAAAATCATTACTGGTACATGCAAGAGAAAAACTGCAGTATGTGGTTAACTTCTTCCTGATCCGAACAGTTCAATTAATGTTAATGGCAGTAGAAGAAAAATATTGTTTCATTTTCCTAACAATAAAAAATTCCATTGCTTGTCCATGGGAGTGATAAACTAGCATTTTCCTGAGTAGTTTTTGAGAATGGGTAAAGACTATGTATCATTGTACAACAAGAGAGATTTTTCAACACATGGACTGTATCATCTTTCCCAACATTTCAATATTGCCAATCCAGAACTTTAGATAATAAATTCCAACTACAGTATTCCCACACACACTTTTCCCCACTTCCTATTCTTTTTTTTTTTTTTTTTTTTTAACATTCGGAAACCTCCTACATCTCTGAAAATGTTAATAGGCTAATTATCACTGAGTTAATTTGCAAGTCATATTCCCTCCTGCCCCTACATTAGGGGGGGAAAAAAAAAAAAAAAGAGAAGAAGAAATCTCCTCCCCCATTTTATTTTTTGGGAAGAAAAAAAAAAAAAAAAAACAAGCGAGTGAACTTAGCCACAAAATAAGTCAAGGGAAAAATGAAGTACTAATTAAGAAAGCTGGGGTTTTATGCAAATGACTTCTTCACCGAAGACAGTCTAATGAATGTGCCCTGAGTCGATCCGTGTGCGTTTTCGCCAAGCTGACAGCTGGCTCGGAGGAAGGTCAGACAGAATCAAGCGTGCACAGAGCATAATCCTTCAGATTGGCAGCTCTGCCCCCTGGTCACTGTTTGATTATCTCCCAAATTGCTGTATTTCACAGAGATAATGATTTTTTATGGTCACAGATTTGAAGACAACTGCTGTATCCTGAGGGTTGTCGTTCTGCAAGGAGACACTGCTGCTTCCTTCAGAGGAGAAGAAGGGGGGAAAAAAAGTTGCTTTCTCTTTTTTTTACCCTCTCTCCCCCAGTCTCCTTTCCCCATCTCTCCTTCTTGTTTTTATTTTATTTATTTATTTACTTACGCTTCTTGTAGTCAAGAAGAGCCCACATCCTACCAATTAGGAAACTTGTCCCATTGCAGTGTCTCCGGGAGGAGGGAGGCATGCAGACATTCCCGTGCTAAGCCTGGCCACATCTCGTGGAGATAACACAATTCTCCAATGAAGTATGAAAGAGCAAACATTCAGGAGGGGAGAAATCAGTGGGGGGAGACACGGCTCTGAAGGAATTTTCTGCACATGGTTGCTGTTCATTGCTGCTTGGTGGCTTACTGTCCTGATGGCCAGATACACTGGGCCTTGGGGGGTTGTAAAAAAAAAACACATTGTGGGCCAGGAAAGGGGATAAATGCCAGAGGCGGCAGTGGTGGAGATGGTTTTCAAAACAGGCCAGGTGCAGACGTACAAACAACACAGCATCTCACACTGTTCACATGCCTCACATTGGCACCTGTGGATGGATTTTGCCTTTGAAGCTCAACACCCGATGTGGCAAAGGCTTCTAAAAATGCAGGTACTCCAGAAAAAATGGCATTTAGTGCTTCAGGAAGGATTCAGTCAGAAAATATGAACCCTTTGTGTTCCAAAGAGCTGGTTGTGCATTACAAGATGAAATGCCTTTTCCTTGGAGAAATGTTGTCAGAAGTGAGTTTTGCAATAGAGAATGTTTGTCAAGATAGAGAAGGACAGAACTTTTGGCAAAAAGAAAAAAAACATTTTCAGGTGTAAAAAAATCCATTGTCATCCTATGTCTCCAACCATTAAAATGCCCGTACCTTGGTGGATTGATCACTCAAGGGCCAGACTGAGGAGCCCAAGTAAAAGACGTCTATTTATGAGCCTATTTATGTATTAATCTCTGTGTTAAACCTTTAATTTAGATTCCCATTTATGAATTTAGCCATTTGAATTTTCTTACATATCAGTAGAGAGAGAAGGACATTTTATGAGTGCTGATGGCTGGTGACTCTCAAAGCAACAACTCTCACGTGAAATGAGGTGTCTCTATCTACTCTGTGGAAAAGAAAGGAAGAAAAGATCAGAGGTAAAGTTTTGACACTGTTTCCTTCAGAGCTGTAGTTTAATTTTCTAATGCTAGTGTGAATGTCTTGAACGGCACACTGTTCTTGTTGTGCTTATATCTTTTTTTCTGTTTTGTTTTTTTGTTTGTTTGTTGTTTGTAATTTGTAATGTCACAGGGAAAAAGAAACAAATTTTGCAAATTTTTAATTATTTTCTCAAGCTGGGTCCACTACTGGTATATGTTAAACTGCATATAAAATCAGGAAGGGGTGTTAAATGTTTCCTCTGGATCAAGGCAAGAAGAAGCTGATTCTCTGCACCCCCAGTCTCTCCCCAAATGCTTCTTCTGGAAAGTATGAGCAAATTGGAGAGCAAGCAGAGAGTTTTGGAAGACTCTCCCTGAGTATGAAGGAAGTGTTTTGATCCCTATGCTAGGAAAGGAATGATTTTGATGGGCCTGCAAGAAATAGAGTGTTTTTGGAAGAGCAACAAATTACCTACCTAAGGGAGAAGAAGATAAAGTTGCATCGTGTCTGTACACTTGGTAAGTGGAAAGATTGTCTGGATACCCCTGAGGCAAAAAGGAAAGCCTGTAGATCAACTGGCTAGTGGAGAGGTCCTTGTCTAGCACCTGTAAATCTAGCATAGGGTAAGAATTTCTTTTCCTGAGGGAGAGAAGAAAGCAAGATATAGATTGAGTCAGCGGCAATGTCGATGTTTGTTCCTTTGGAGTAGGCCCTGTTTCACAACTGGTCTAACAGTACTGAGCTCTTCTTCAGTCCCCACATGGGTTTTACTTGTGTCTTGTGACCGCTTATGATCAGATACCTACTAGTGTCTGCTCCTGCCTGCTTCTCTAGGAATTCAGCATGCTGCTTTGGGAGTTCAGCTAAATTGCTGTAGCACTGACTGATGAGCCTCAAGTCACAGTGAAGACAGTAGAAGCAAAAATGAGAAAAAGTCTTTTAGTAATGTCTAGTACAGCACCAAATTTAGATGTCTGGAAAATCTGGAGTAGATGCTTAGCACTGGCATGGAAATTTCATGTTTATCCCAGTCCCCATACCCAGACCTCGGCCTTATACACTGAACTGTGCCCTATTATTGGAGAAACATGGCATCTAGCTAAAAATCACAGAAGGAGAAATCACTCTTGCTTCTACAAGCAGATGAAATAAAATGCACAGTGAACTATTCACGATTCAGAGCGTTCCTTTCCCATACATACTGACAGGAACTAGAGCACAGATTGACTTGATCTTTTTAGCCTCTGTCTATACTTGCTTGAATAGGTTTCTCCCTTTATTATCCCCAATATATTTAAAGGCTTGCAGGGAAATAATGCAAGAGCCCTCCTGTGGCTGATTTTAACACCTACCATTCATACTCTTATAGCTGTAAGAGACTAATAGTCAAGTGGCCAGAAGTATCTGCTTTTAATAATGCTCAATATCCTCTGAGTTATGGATGGAAAAAGCTGATTATGCTAAACTATCTCCAAGCCTGTATAGAGTTACTTCCTACAGTCATTTCACACTTATTTTTCTAGGCACCGTGTGAGCATTTTTCAAATTCCCACACACTGTTGTTCGCAATACCATTATAAGGAAATAGCTAACCCTCTAAACAAGTTTATCTAGAAATTCACCCACAATTTCACATGGGAAAAGGGGATCTAACTAAACCCTCTCCTAGTACCTCATGTGTTTGTTTTCAGACTTTAATGCTTGCAATCTTCCAATGTCTGTAGACTATTACTTCCCCTCAGGGCTGTATGCAGTGCTTTTAATCCCTTCTTTTAAACTGATCCCTCACAAGTCTCCACTCTGCTCCAAATGCATTTGTTCTTTTTTTTTTCAGTCATAAAGAAGTAGCCAGATGGATGAGGCACTCCTTCTAAGTTGTATCAGAGCTTACTATTGAAGAATTGGTTAAATATGTAAGGACATTGCATTGACAGCCTCAGATCACACTGACCTCATGGTGACATTTTCTTGACCCGGTATTCACAACTAGCCAGTTTCTTCTTTATTAATTTTTATTAGTACTGTATCTTCTTTGGTTGGTGCAGGATTTGGTGTCCTTAAGCAATTCTAAGCATTAAGAGAAACTCCTTCCTAAGCAAGGTAAGCTCAATGATGTTCACAAAGGACTGAGCTGCCTTAAATAGGTAATTCAGGAAATATAGAGTAGCTAAAACTGTCTCAAATCTCCAGCCTGCATTGCCAACCAGTAACTTGTTTATCTAGCCATGCTTTCAGGAGCAGCTGCCAGCTGAGAAACTGTAGTGTGATTACTAGACCCCAACAAAAACCAGAAGATGCAAAGTAAGGTTTAGAATCAGGTGGCACAAAAAGAGTGTAAGACTCTAAAGTCTAAAAGAGGATGTATTTATTATTTAATATGAATCAGTCATGGTTATTCTGGCTGCCTGCCTACCTGCCAAAAACTGGAGAAGAAATCACAATGTGATAGGATCCTGGAAGAAAATAAATAAAATCCTTCAGGCTATTGAAATAGTTAGTATTAGCCCTTAGGAAAAAAATCTTTTTTTTTGCTAACTAATAATGTATATGAACACTGTGGGCCCTGGATAGCTACACTGGAAGAGATTAAGATTCAAGTTAATGCTGTCTTTCATGCAGACTAGGGATTTTTACTGCACTTTTTCACATAACAGATGAGTGCCCCAAGCACCAAGCCAAAAGATCTTTCGAAGTGAGTGATCAGCAATTCTTTTCCTGATGCAGGAAACTGCTTCTGCTGCTTCTGTAAGAACAGGTGCATACATTACCTGACAAAATTAATTTTGACAAAATAAAATTTGTCTACATATAATGATTTAACGAGGAAACTCTTGACTTCCCCTAGCAGCCTGTCTTTTTCTATCGTTGACTTGATGAAAAATCTGAAGTCTACAGGAGAAGTGAACTCTGTTGTCTATCCTATTTCAGATCTAATCCACAATTTTGCAAGCACAGCATTAGGAGTTGTACATATTTTCAGTGAAAAGAATTCAAGACAGTGGCTTACATTTTGGAAAATATAGAAGAAATGCAACAAACTCCATAATCTGAATGAATCTGTAAGCATCAGCAGACAATGTTCAGCATAATTATTTGACAACAGCACTACTAGATTAGATGAACTCTTCAGAGAAGCAGGGAATAATGCTCCAGGACATGATGAATAGATTATCAGTCCAAAAGGACTTCTCACTGGTACAAAACTGGTACAGAGCCGAAGTGTTAGTGGAAACACCACAGTTTTTATATGATTTTAGGATTTTTCAAGCAGGTAAAATTCAGAGCACATGTCTGAGTATATCCCACTGAAAAAGTATGAATTCTGCATAAAACTAATTAAAATAGAAAGAAATTAATATTACAAATTAATTTACAGGGTGAAAATTGTTGGTCTCATCGGTAGAGTACATTCATTGATGCAATTAGTAATCTTAATGTGTGGAAATTTATTGTGCTCATTAAGGCCTAGTAACTCAGTCGAAACAGTTTATTGATGGCTTCCAAAGCCAAAGACTATCACAACCTGAATGGTGGAGTCCAATGCTACCATCCCCTGTGTTAAGGAAATCTGATTTTACCTCAAGAGAAAGACTAAAAGGGAAGAGATATAGATGCTCCACTTCGGGATCACATCAGAACATCTTCCCAACTGCATACAGCTGAGGCTTCAAGGTCAACAGCAAGTAAGGCTCCTGTTTAGATGTGCTGTAATCCCTCATACTGCCTACCAACCAGATCTAGGTGGCTCTGAGACCAGACACAGGAAGCACTGAGGTTTTTATCATCCCAGCACTGTCAATGCAGAAAGTCATATACAATTCATTCAGGGGCTCTGGTTTGTTCTCCAGAGATAACAGACCCTTCCTTTAACCGAATTTATAGGCTACCTGAGAAGACTTTGTAAATATCTAAAGTACGAAACCTGATTATGACACATTTCTTCTGAATGAAGGTGACATGATCGTCCCTATCAGTCACCTTCCACCTGCAAAGACTTTGCCAGCTGAGCTGCATTTGTTGCAATGCTCTGTATTATAAAAACTGTACAACATTATGATTTATTGATTTTTTTTAACACCCTTTCTTTCTGGTAGCAAAATGAAGGAGTTTCTAATCTTGGCTATGTTCAGAAGATGCTCATGTTTGTTGCCTTTATTTTTTGCAGACTGTGTGAAGAAAGCATAAAGTTCTTTGGAAAAGCTGTTAAGTAAAGAATCAAACTGCAACTCTGTGGGGGGAAGGGAGAGAAGGGAGGGCAGGGAGATCTATCCCAACCAATTAGGAATACCCTGTGAATTAGGCAGACATCAGTTGCACAACTTCACTCATCCTCCCCAGCCATGCCCCTGGATAAAAGAGAGAGCCACAATGGTAGTTAAAACAATTATCATCCAGTGGAGCTTGATTCTAAACTGCTCTGCTAGGAAGTGGCAAGGAGCATTCAGATCCTAATGCAGCAAGCAATCGCTTTTTCCTCCCCTTGGGTAGAGAAGCTCCTGGCTTTTTAAGCAATTCTGTACCTCTGAACTAGTCCTTGCAGGCTTTGGGGTAACATGCCAGTGGCACTGCATCCCATTATCATCATTGCATGTCACTGGAGGCAACAACAGGAAAGAGATGCAGAAAGGACTGGGAATGAGAGGAGACATTAATAACAGTATATTGTTCTGTGCTGACAAAAGCAGAAGAAAGTATTTGAGAGGGCTGCTGGAGCAACGGAAAGAGGGGAGCTGGAAACAAAAGACACAAGCATTAGCTAACACATGATAGGACCAGCTTTGCAATAACCTTGGTTAGAAAAATAGTAGTCGTTAAATAGCAGGTGTAATTGCATGTCATGTTCCCTGCCGTTTTTTGAAGCTGGTCAAATCACTCAGGGCTAAATTTGCAAAAGATATCTGAGTGTCTCAAAGAGAGAGGAATAAAAATGTTGGGCTTAAAGAGGTTTGTAAGCAAACTAGGAGCCTATCCCACTTTTAAGGGGAACTAAAAATACACACCATAAAAAGCACTAATGCTGTGTCTTTGCTGGCTATTAAGTGCTGCTATCATTCTTTGGCCTCTAGGTCAGCTGGCACAGTCTAACTCCATCCACAATTTTAAACTCTCTTAAAACGTCTTAAACATTGAACTCAAATCTAGACAGCTGCATTTAGCCTTCTAAATTTCACCTCTTAAATTGTAGGTTGACTTCCTTACCATCTCCTCTCACTGCTATTCATAGAATTGTACAATGGTTTGGAAGTGACCTTGAAAGGTCATCTAGTCCAAATCCGCTTCACTGAGAAGGGACATCTGCAACTAGAGCAGGTTGCTCAGAGGCCTCTCCAACCTGACCTTGAATGTTTCCAGGGATGGGACTTCTATCAGCTCTCTGGGCAACCTGTTCCAGTTGTACAGAGATCCTGTGTATCTCTAGTTCATAGAACCACCACAGAATCATAGAATGGTTTGGGTTTGAAGGGACCTGAAAAATTATCTAGTTCCACTGCCCTGCGGTGGGCAGGGGTACCTCACATTGGACCAGGTTGAGTAAAGCTCCATCCAACCTGGTCTTGAACACATCTGATGTGGAAGCATCCACAACTTCCCCAGACAACCTGTTCCAGTGTCTCACTATCCTCATAGTGAAGAACTTCTATGTACAACTTCTAGTTGTGAAGTTCATTCAATAAAGAAATTATCAATGCTAATAATTTTGGAAAAATATCACCTAACAAATCTCCATCATTTCTTGAAGTGCCCCAGATCTCTGCTCTACAAAGTCATTCAGACTTCTGTCAATTCACCATAACCATACAGCCAAAAGATGTAAGGTTGCTGTAGCCTTCTTCAAAAATCCAAGTATAATAGCAGAAATACAGAATAAGCTTCATTTTCCACCACTTTCAGAACCTTCTTGGCCTGTCACCTTCTTTATTCAGTGTTGTTTGTCAGTGAAGAGAGTAGACTACAACTCATGTGACCCAATTTAGACGTTTTGAAGAGGTAAATTGCACCCTCAGATGTATTTCTCTCCTTTGACGTGATGGGAGTCCAGAGAGTCTCCCCAGATACAGACAGTTGCATAAGAGACTTCCAGACTCATTCAGCTGATTCTAACTTTGACGTACAACCATTGAGGACTTTGCTCTTTCATGAAACACAAGGATAGTCTTGTTTCTAAATTGTTGTTACTATCACTGATCTCTACATATAAAATTGTTTAATTTCCATCAGCCAGTTCCAAATATAGCCCAATTTTAGACAGCTTTTAGATATTTTAAATCAAAGGGGACTATTATGGTGATTAGTCTAATTTCTGTCATAGCACAGAAAGTAAATGTCATCCATTTGGTCTGTTTTTGAGTCCCATAAACAACCCTTTCAGTTTGGGCAGCATCAATTCAGTAATGGCTGCCGCCCAAGCTGAACATCAGGAACTATACTTGTACGCACGCCTTTCTGATGACTCTATCTAAATGCTTCATTATTCACTCTCCAACACTCTTGCATTCCCAGGGCTAACGTCAACGTAAAATATTGAAGACCAGTTAATTTCTGGCTGAAAGATGGAATCCTTAAAGTATCTTGATTTTACTACCATAGCATTTCCAGGCTTTTTTAGAAGGGTGTTGTGATAGAAGTGTTCATTATTAACTTGTCCATAAGCCTTAAACTCATTTCCAGGTGAGATATTCACCATTTTGTTCTACCACATAGATCCTATCTGCAATCCTCTCCATGTCTGTGTCTTTGCAGAATGAAATGGACCTTGCAGATGTCTTGGAAAGCAATGACTATTCTGTCTTCTTTCTCCTAATCTGAGACATTCTTATGAAAGGAGCTTGGATGGGAGCGAGGAGTAACCTCATCACTCTCTAGAGCTTCCTAAGGAGGGGAAGTGGAGAGGCAGGTGCTGACTTCTCCCTAGTATCCAGTGATAGGGTGAATGGGAATGGTTCAAAGCTGCACCAGAGGAGGTTTAAACTGAACACTAGGAAGCATTTCTATACTGAGAGGGTGGTCAGACACTGGAACAGGCTTCCTAGAGAGGTGGTGGACGCCCTAAGCTTGTCAGTGCTTAAGAGGTATTTGGACAATGCCTTTAAGAACATGCTTTACCTTTTGGTTAGCTCTGAAATGGTCAGGTAGTTGGACCAGATGATCATTGTAGGTCCCTTCCAAGTGAAATTATTCTATTCTGTTCTGTTCTATTCTGTTCTACTCTATTCTATTCTACAATCTGGAGCTTTTCTTTTCAAATATGGACTCCTGTAGAGCTGAAAAAAATGGTAAGTATTAAATTTTTTCCCCATTACAGATTTTGGCAGGCATAAACACTTTTTGATACCTTTCCTGAACTTAGAACCTCAACGTAGAAGCACTGGGACAACTTCATGCAGGCCAGAGCAAGCAGTCAGCTCTGGGCACAGAAAATCACACTAAAAAGCTTAAGAAAAAATAGGTAAAAATCAACCCAAATTTATTCCTGCTACAGGAATTTACAAAAACATTTACAAAATGGACCAGGTCATAATATCCAAAGGCAATATTACATCAGCAACTCCATGGATCTCAGGAGCAGTTAAAGGCTTCTGGTAACTTTGCCATTGCTTCCACCAGACCGTGTGTAGCCTGACAGCAGACACAGCTAAGTATGAAGAAACATCTCAAGAATATTCTTTCCATCATTAGCATCAACAATTTTGCCTTATGAATATTTGCAATAAATAAATACTTGATACAGATACACTTGTAACGCAGCAGGGAAGAAGGAAGGATGGGGGAGGGTTACCTTCTTATTTCTTGGCAGAATAAAACCCAAACCTATTCAGATTTAGCTCTGTTTGGAGTAAATAAAAAACAAACAAACATTTCAATGCACCCAAAGGCTTTGTATAGCTGGAAGCTTTATTGATTCATATACCACCCACATAATCTGCCAAAATGCACTACACTTTATTTCTAATTTTTTTTTTTTAAATCTTCTTCTAACCCTCCAAGCTCATTTATCCGAGGGAAAAGAATTAAATAAATCCTTTAAACACTACTAAGTCTGCTCTGGAAAAGGCTTTTGGTTGTGGCTCAAAGGAAATGCATTCTCTTGTCCTGTGGGAATTGCATGAATTGTTTGGGAGCACCATGCCCCAGCCTATAGAGAAGAGATGACTTTTGTCTGTCATGGCTGACAGCAAAAGAGAGGTTGCTAGATAGGGTTCTTAAACAGGGAAACTTAGCAGGACACTAAATTTCAGCATACTCCCTGGAAACCATGACACTAAAATCCCCAAAAGCTGACAGTTATATTGGAAATGCAGCCTGATCTTTTGAAAGAATTGCCGTGACTGCTGTTTTGAGTGGGAATACAAAGAGGAAATATCCCTGCAGATGTGCTATATGTAGCAGCATGTAGCCTTGTGGGGGGCTCACCGTGAGGTGAAGAATGGTAAAAGCAGGATTAAGTATGTGAAGCTGCATGACTTGTGTGCTTTCTACCCAAATAACAAATGGTGATAACAAAGTTTGTAGAATCACAGAAACAGAGAATGGTTTGGGTTGGAAGGGACCTTTAAAGATCATCTAGTCCAATCCTCCTGCCATAAACAGAGACATCTTCAACTAGAGCAGCTGGCTCAGAGCCCCGTCCAACCTGATCTGGAATGTTTCCAAGGATGGGGCTTCTACCAGCTTTCCGGGCAACCCGCGCCACTATCTCACCATAGTTATTGTAAAACATTTCTTCCTTCTACCTCGTCTAAATCTACCCTCTTTTAGTTTAAAACCATCATCTGTCACAACAGGCTTTGCTACAAAGTCTGTCTCCATCTTTCTTATAGGACCCCTTTAAGCACTGAAAGGCTGCAGTAAGGTCTCCCACCTTCAAACTCTCTCCAAGTTCAACTTTCTCCAAGTTCAAATTGTCCACTCAAATCTTGGGATGAACTGGGACATTTCTCTGTTCCTGCAGCAAATTGGAAACAAAAAGAGTTTGCACCTATGCATTTTTTTTTCTTTTCCAAAACTGAATGGATTCATCCAGACGACTATGTTCTGGAAGTAATCCCTTGTACTAACTCATGAGCACTGTCTGAGAGATGCTTCACAGATTGCTTTTGTTGCACAGGTAAAACAATACGTAATGCCACTCAAACATTTAAGACTATGTGCATTCCAGTGCCACAATTTTCATAGAGCATTATTGATGTAGTTGGAGGGATTTAACTCATCGTGTTTTAGATAGCTAGAAACTTCATCTAAGCTAGTTACTTACAAAGTTCCTTGTAGTCTACTGAGAGAGGGACAATTTTAGGACATAATTTATGGCATTTTAAACAAAACCTCCCAGATGCATCAGATGAATTGACCCAAGGGTGTTTGTTTCGCTCCATTGTATATGAAAGGAGCCCAATGTGCTTAGCTCAAATATAAACATTCATACTGTAATCGTGCAACTTTAAATAAGACCAAGTTCAACTCAGCTGGCCCTACATCACAGGCTTTCTTTTTCTGCTTGGCACTTCTTTCTCACCATCTGTAGATGTCTCCACTCCAGAACAGGGAACATGAGAAATGTCCAGTGCAAAAGTGACTCTGCTGAGTGCAGAATTATTTCTCCCTTCCCAACCACAGGAATAAAGACCTACCTGGTGAGAAACAGATTAAGGGCTTTGGTTCATTTTCCTGCAGTTAAGAAGTTAAGGACAAAGTAAGAAAGAAACTAAGATCACACAAATCCCAGCCACGTATATTAAACAGAAGATCATCCTCAGACTGGCTAAATTAGTTCGTCAATAAGATGCTTGAAGGGCAAGATTTCATACTTGCAAACCGTTGCCAGCAAAATATAAAAGCAAACGAGGCATTTATGGAATTGTATATTTCTTGGATGGCAGCTTAAAAATTAGACTTAATTGAAGGGCTAAAAAGAAAGCAGTTTATTGTTAGGAATGAAGGGTTTAAAAAAGAATTAAAGAAATTTTCAACTTGGGTGTAGGGCATAATTACAAAAACATTAAAGCAAATAATTGGTAGCACTGTAATTTTTTCCTCCCCAGGTAACTACCATATGTATTACACAGTGAATCATTGACTCTGTCCCTCCTATCATTAATTACTGTGATGCATAAATAATTGGAAAATTGTATGTTCCAAAAATGATTTAGTAATACATTTTATGCATCTAATAAGCACAGGCTTTTAATCATCACTAGACATGTTATGATAAATTTTACTCTCTGTCTCAACTATTCTGTTATCTCTCACTTATACGGCTGCCATCTCCTTGCATGCAAATACCACTGAGCCACTTCACACCACGTACTTCCTAGTGGATGCCTTTTACTGGGCTTTATTCTGCTAAACATTTTTGGTCTTAGTATTTTGGCTTGAAATTCATTGATGGGTGTTCTTAGCCTCACAGGAACACATTAAACTACTTATCATAAACCCATAAACTATTGTTTCATTTAAATGGAAACGTCTTAATCTGTTTTTTTCCGTCCATTTAAAACAGTATGTACCTTTTGTTTTGCACAGCAGGGATATTTCAAAGCTGTTGCTATATATTGAACTGAAATATCTGAAAATCTACTCTTTTTAATTAGAGACAGTAAAAGATATTTTAACATGTGCTAATCATCATGGGTTCTGCTATTTTCTTTCTTCAGGTTTAACACGTTATGTTTGACACTCCGTTATCAAGTTATACGACTCAACACCTTAAGGAATGACTCAGCCTGGAAAAGCACAAGAACCACTGATATGTCAAGATGTTATTTCTAGTTCAACCCAAGCAACACAACCTGTCAAAACTGCTCAAATTAAACTTGCCACTCTGCAGCTAATCATCCATGGTTACTTTCAGTGCTGTTTACAGTAGTATTGCTTACAGAACTCGCAGCTTTTACACACAGGACAGAAATCTCAGCTTTTGACTGGCTGAGTAAAGGTGATAATGAAGTAGTTCTATTCAGTAAACTGTCTTCAAATAAGTATACAGTTTGCAGCAATTTAATCTAACTGTATTTCAGATATACACTTGCACAGTGACTACACACAATATTAAAAATGTTTATTTATTTCTAAGTCAAGTAATTCACAGTAGGCCTGCACTTTGGTAAGCCTACTACTATTGTCTCGACTCTTCCAACTCCCCTTCTTAATGTAAATAAATAATAAAGAAAATGTTGCTCATTTATTCACAGCTACTAGACAGACAATTTAAGAATGTCTCAAGTTCCAAAGATTTATAGAAGTAATAACTTTTATAATACCTTGAGCTTGGGTTACTGTACAGTTCAGATTAATACAGCACAATAAGTAGCCAAACAGAAGACATGGTCTTTACTGATTCATTGAACACGAAAATTATTAAGAATTTAACCCTGCTCTCTCAGGACGTGTAACACCATTCCAAACCAACTTCCGCTTTCACAAGGTTGAAGGAGGTTGCAAAGGTGGAATCAGACTTAATGACTGTGAGAGGGGATTCAATCTATCTCAGCATATGAAATACCACATGTCATATGTACTCCAGGTATCTAGAAGGTGGCTACTGTCTTGGGATCTTCCATAAGTCAGGGAGTGGATAAGAGAGAGGCTTTTCTCTTAGGTGATCTCCTGGTTGTGAATTTCCATTTTGAATTCGTACTAAATAACCCTGTTCCCACTCTGAAGAGATGCTGCACCTGCAAACTGAGCTCTACCCCTTTGGAAAATGTCACACGTTTCAAGCAGTCCCCTCTGATTCTGCCAAACTGCTTCTGCTACCCCCAGACAAGTGGCTTATGGAGGATGACTGCTAGGAGCTTCAGGGGATATTCCAGGAAAGCCTTTGTATGAAATAACATGTCCTGAACTTATGGAAGCAATTCGTAGATGGAAATCTGGATTGCTTCTGGGAAGAAAGTCTCAGCCATTGAAGCCGACAATACAAATCACTGCCAAGAGTTTCTGTACCTGCAGAAAATGCATGCCAGGAAAGGCGTGCAAGGATCTCTTGTTAATTCTGCTGTGATCCAAATCATGACAGAAAGCAATGCAGGAAGTTAGGGGACTCATTCATAGTGAAGTGAATTAACACTTGAAATAATCTCTGGCAAAGGTGTGATATTGGAAAGCTTGACTTAACCATGCCAACATTCACCCTGCTCAGTTCACCCCATCTAAAGTGCTACAGAAACAGGTGTTGCAAAGGTACAGAGCATAGAAGGTGGAAATGTGAGAATTTAAATCCCTTCCCAACTTCCCCCACATGCTTTGGCTATCACTTGTGTAAATCACTCAGAGCAACTTGTCTTCCATCTGAAAGAACGTGAAGATGGCTGTGGCAATACCAAATCCACTCCATCTCCTCACAGGGGTTTGACATGATGAACAGGTGGAACTGGAGTCTGACTGTCCTGTGGAAAAAGCATGTAATGTGCAGCTTGGTACACTGATGATTAAGCTCAAGACAGTGATTTCCAGCTGTGAAAGCTAGTTGGGACAAGTCACTAGTAATCAGTTTTATTTTGGAGTTCCTAGATCCCTATAGCTCTGTTTTTAACCAAGACTCCCTTATTTTAAATAAATATATTTTTGTTTGCAACATGCATAGCTGCTGACCTTCTATCTGGAATAGCTACCAAAGGAATTTCAGAAAAGGAAACCAAGCTTTTAGCTTGTATCTATAATAGTATAAATGCCAGATCCTCTTCTACAACCTGGAGGGTGTCTGGCATAGGTTGGCCACCTCCAGACTATAAAACTCTCTCAGTCTCCAAAACGGTTGTTTACATCCAAACTGCTTATTGTGAAAGTCTGTACTTACTCCCAAAGCCCACTGAGGATTTGTGCTGGAAGTGAAAAGAATTGCAAGGAACCCTTTAACAGTATAACTGCATGGGTGGTAGAATTATGCCCACACTCTGCCACTGCTTAGTTTACTTGTCTAGAATATAACGGACCAGAATCTCAATATGAGGGATTAACAGGAGGCGATACCAGATCAGTGATATTTTTGAGGGAGCTCCAGGTCTGAAAAGGCTGCTATGCCTACTAGATACTGTTTACAACCATAAGGAAATAGGAAGGAAGAAGAAAAAGAGTCTACAATACAAGTGTTCTCACCTCCTTAATAGTAGAAAAATACATTGGAAAATTGCTCCCAGATAGGTGGGAGAAAACATTTTATCACCAGAGACCTGAAGAGCCCAGACTTATCAAAAAGAAAATGAAGGCATAGCAGAACTACTTTTTCAAGGAGAAACTACCCTGAACTAACAGGCTATTTAATCAGGCAGGTAAAGGTATAACAAAATCCAGTGGCTGAAAGCTGGAAGCAGAGAAATTTGAATGAAGAATTGGACATACATGTTAAACTGTGAGGGCAATGTGAAACTGGAACATATTGCCAGGGCAAGGGCTGGAGTTTCCAACATTCAGTGTCTTCAGATCAGATGTAGATAACCTTCTGAAGAAGCTTTAATCAAGACACCTGTCACTAAACTGAAAACAGAGTGGAATGTTAATGCCTTCCAAGGGTGTTAATACAATGAAAGTGGATTAGACAACCTAAGGCATCTTCATGGTGTGAGGATCTATGAATCCTTTACTTTTATCCCAGTAAAGCCAGGTATGAAAGTGGCCCTTCAGCAGCTTTGGTGAGATGGGTAGAGCCAAGGCAGGAGGGATTCAGGAGGAAGGAAAAGAGTGACAATTTAGGATCACAGAGATGTAATCTTTATTTGAAGGATCAGAGTCTCCCTTTCTTTCCCATGACTGCTTACTTGTGCTCTCCTTGCAAAACACTTGGAGGAGGGGTTGCTTGTGATCTTAGTAAAGTAAGAGGAGGGGTTGCTTGTGATCTTAGTAAAGTAAACAGCTCCAGGAAAGTTTTCAAGCACTGAAACTTGATAATCTATACCATTAAGCCGTGCAAATGGGAGGTTATTTGGCTCTGGGTCCCTAGACCTCACCCAAACCATTTCCAAATTAGGAAAAGCCAAAGTCCCATGCCGGTAAGCACCTCAGATGCAGTCTCCTTTCTCAAGAAGAAGAGGGAGTTCAAGAGTATGGATGTGGGCCATTCTGTGCCAGCTGGCCTCAGTGATGGAGAAGTAGCACAGGCATGTTTAATTTACTGGTATAGACGTAATTCTTGTTTCTCTAAGCCACAATAGTTATTCAAGGAGATATAAACTAGTCTGAGTTAACTTATAGTAGACCTCACAGTTTTCAGGATAAGATAGGGAACTGGAAATAAGGGTCTAGGGACTTTACTTTTGCTTAGTATTTTCCCTAATACTCTAAAGATACGTATTATACTATATCTTTTTTTGGAAAGCCACCTAAACAATTTTGCAAGGGTTCATAGTCATTCTGTGTGCAGCTATTGGAGTGAATCCACTAAAGCAGGAATCTCCCACTTTCTACCTGGAAAAAAACTGTATAACTGTCGTAAGGCCTTTTCCCAAGGTGACACAGTAGTGAACCCAGGGAGGAAAAACAAGATTCATTTCTTCCAAGTCAGGTGCTCTCTAACCTTGAGCTATCCTTATATGTGCTCATCCAAGTGAGAAAAGGAGGTGATCCACAGGGACTATTCATGTGAGGTAGGGCCATATTACTGAACTTTCCCTTTGAGAGACTTTCTGCTTCCTTCCCTCCCTTCCCCAGATCAAATCCATTTACTACTTTCAGGCAGGGATAGAGTCTCCAGTGTCACATTAGACAGAGTTTTCATTGACCAGCAGCCAATATATGAAGCCAGTATATATTGCTTCAATGAGTCTGTCTAAATGACCTCAAGGAATGGATTTCAGGTCATATCATGGACTGGCACTATCCAAACAAGACAGATCAAGACAAGGTTTTTGGTGTGTCAGATGTGGTTTTAATTTAGATTGAGACATGACAAGTTGTCAAAGGAATGCCACCAACCATTAGCGTTTCTTTTCTTTAAAATACAATATTGTGTATTTCTATCATAAGGCTTGTATAAAACGAGAAACAACCCCCCAAACTTTCTTTTGGGTCTTTGTTGAAAAGAGAATGCAAAAGTGTTCCTACTAGTACACAGGGTAAGACTGACTTACTAGGAATAAAGTACAAGAATGAACATTTTATTGTACTGTTGTGTTTTTGAGGAGAACAAAAGAAAAGATTGACAACGTATTTGTCGGCTTTCACCTACAGATATTTGAACCCAGATTTTCCAAAGTATTCTCTAACCAATGGGCCATGAAATCACCCATCATAAGATAATTCTCACTCTTGCTTGTGTAAAGATTTGAAACAATAGTTGTTCTCCATTTATGGCATTCAGAGAAAAAAATTCCACATTTGTTAATTTTGTCCTCTTCCCAAAGAATTAGGTATTGAATGAAAACTCACTGCTAGCCCCAGATGAATAGCTACTCAGTCATCCCTCTCAGCTGAGGTGGTGAGAGAAGTTTTGTGGAACCACCTATCTGTAATGACCTTTTGAAATCAAGCTCCTTCTCCTTTGCAGTAGACAGGCTAATTCAAATCATCAGCTGACTTCTCCAGATGACAAGGAAAGAAGAAATACTTGTCTAGGATAGACCTCTCTCTGTGATGCTTCAGAGAGCTTGTTATTTCTCCCAGCTCAGAAAGCTGCTTTTTTTAGCTCAATGGAGAACATCATCTTTATGTCTGAAGTTCACCAATTTGATCCTCAGAGGCTGGCATAGTCATTCACAAATTAAAGAAAAATAAAAGAAGAAAGGATAGGGTCTGGAAAACTGCTACGGTGATCTAAATTGTGTCAATGACAACACTGGACATGGCAACCACTCTTCTTTATGGAGCTGGGATTCAACCGTCAAGTGCAATCTTATGCATCCCACCATTAGACCTACATTCACATGGCTTTTCCATAATCTCATATGTCAACCACAGTTGTTCTATGATCCTTTGTCTCTTTAACAGTAACATCTTGCATGTCAGATGTATTTGCTCACTGTGCAAATTGCTTGAATTTCTAAAGAGGATTGTTGAGAAAACTTCACACTTCAGGCGAGGAACTCTCATCTCCCAGCAATGCCCTGCCTTCCAGAGCTCCTGCTTAAACTCGCATATTTGTATGTACATTTTCACCCCAATAGTTCTATCAGGAGTTGATATGATTGACCCTTTCCTCAAAAACTCAGCCTGCATCATCATGTTCCATAGCAAGTTTTTTCCATAGTAATTAATCTTTCAAAAAATAAAGAGTCTCTGAAATGACAGATCTTCATGAGATCAGCATTTTCATAGAATCATAGCATCATAAAATGTTTTGTGTTGGAAAGGACCTTTAAAAGTTATCTAGTCCAACCCTCCTGCCATAAGTAGGGACATCTGCTAGATGTCAACTAGGTCAGGTTGCTCAGGAGCCTCATCCAGGAATGGGGCTTCTACCACCTCTCTGGGCAACCTAGGACAATGTCTCACTACACTCATTGTAAAAAACTTTATTCCTTCTCTCTAGTCTAAATCTCCCCTCTTTTAATTTAAAACCATCACCCCTTGTCCTCTCTCAACAGGTCCCTTCCCTTCCCTTCCCTTCCCTTCCCTTCCCTTCCCTTCCCTTCCCTTCCCTTCCCTTCCCTTCCCTTCCCTTCCCTTCCCTTCCCTTCCCTC
>JAVFHW010083176.1:29226-39226 GCA_032159205.1 Eurystomus glaucurus suahelicus
AGCATGTGTTGCATGATCTTTGTTGTTCCACCTTGAGGCTAAGTGGTGACATTTGAGACCTTCCTCTAGGTTGCTGAAGGGTTCACATCCTGTTAGCAGAAGTTGTAGTGTATGTTAGCTCACAGATCATACTTCAAAACTTGGCTTTTGGAACATATTCAACAAATTTCTCATCAACCATGGACCACAGACAGCACTGATGGAAACATCACGACATTTCTGAACGTGAGGAAAAACTTCTTTCCTGTGAGAGTGACAGAGCCCTAGAATAGGTTGCCCTGATAATTTGTGGAGCCTCCTTCTCTGAAGAGATTCAAAACCCATCTGGACGCATCCTGGGCACCCTGCTCTGGATGAACCTACTCTGACAGAGGGGTTGGACTAGATGATCTTCAGAGGTCCCTTCCAACCCCTATCACTCTGTGATTCTGTGATCTCCAGAGGTCCCTTCCAGCCTCTACCATGCTGTGTTTCTCTGATTAAAAAAAAGAAAACAACAACACAAATCTGGAGTTGTTTAAATCTTTTTTTTTATAATGCTGAAAATAAAATGGAAAAATTTTAATGATTTTTTTTCTGGGTATTGCTTTCTGTGTTGAAGCTTGATATAATCAGGTACTGAAGCATTTGCTTAACTTTAGTAATAGGAGCAGTTTCACTGACTGCAATAGGTCACATTCAGAGTGAACACTTGATAGAAGGCGGCATACAGATTCCTACTGAACAGAGAATACTTCTAGCAAGGACAAATCTGATTTTGATAGAGAGAAAGAGGCAACTTTACAGCAACAATAAAATAAGTGAGTTGAGGAACTTGAAATTGTGCATTAGTCTGAGATGATATTTTATGTAACTGCTCTAAGAAGCAAGACTATGTTAAATCGGCTCAAAAAAAAAAAGCAAATGAAAAAACTCTTTGGGAAATTGTGTTTTACTTTCTGAGAATGAGTGATTAAAGTATTTGTCTAAATAATTGATGTGATTTTTCTTTGAAGTGGCAACATTGTGCTCTTACTGCTCAAATTCTTACTGCACAAGAGTGTCTGAAGAATATATTAGTTAACATTTGTATGGAGCTTTGCAGATAAAAGCTCAGTGTGTGATTACTACCCTTCAAGTTGAGGAAATACACTTTCCTTCCTCCGTTGTTATCGATTCTGATTATTATTTTTTTTCCTCTTTTCAATGAATTTTTTTTTTTAATTAATAAGAGAGGTCTGTGGATGATTTATTTGTTACAGTGGATTCCATTTTTTTTGCATGATCACCAAATTTATCTGTTTGCTTTTGCAAACAGCTTGTGTTTTAACACAATACTGAAGTATTGTGTATCACAACAACATCTATGTTCGGGATGGCTAAAGACATAAAAATACAAGTGCACAGTGAATATGTCTCTTGTTCGAAAGACTACCAAAAGAAAACAGTTCATAATAAGAAATGTGTCATACAGATTATTTTACCTCCAGTGTTTGTGATTAGAGTTCTAATGCTGTACTGCTTTTAAGCGTGACAGTTTCATTTCTACATTGCAATGACTTTAGTCAATGATGAGAAGGGAAAGAAAAAACTACCAACAAAATACCCTGATTATTTAACAAGAGAAAACCCCAAATAATCATCACTATCTCAAGAAAGGAAAAAAGCACATAGGAAAACATGATATTGTACTGGAAGTGTAAGCTTTTTATTATTATTATTTTTAAATAACAAACGAAATAGCAAAACATTTTTTCTCCATCATAAAAAACTGACTTTGATCCCCAGTACAGCCATTGAGTGGAAAATTGAACCACACTATAATTGCTTTCCCTGTGACCGATAAAGTGGTGTAACAAATTTTGTGTTTGAATGATAAAATCAGCAATTGGCCCCCAGCAATTCCTTCTACCATTCCTCCAAGGACACCAGCGTCCCATCAGGCTCCAGGGCTAGAGCAAAGGCTGAAGAACTGTAAATCTACTCCAAGTTGCTGTTGTTGGATACTCGTTTTTTCAGATGCTCTTTTTTTAAAAAAACAAAACAAAACAAAACAAAAATAGAACGCTATATGAAAAGTGTTTATGTATTTATTTGCTTGATTTTTAAACAACTAGGATAAGTGCTTCTAGATCAACTGAAAAATCCAGATAAAATGAAAGAATTAAGTGGAGGCTTATTGTAGTTGTATAAACTAAAACTATCTGAAATAAAATATATTTTACTCCGGAGTAAAATCTTGTTAGAAGGAGAAAATTGCTTTCCTCATAAGCACAGATAAGTCCTAGAATCTGTAGATGCAGAAAACACCTAAGAAGAATTTCCTCCCAGGAAGGGAGGAGGGTTATGTTTTAAGCTCATTTTGATGAGATTTTAAGGTAAGAAGCAAATCTTTATCTCATAACCACTGAAGTAGCAATTAAAGGATTTTGAAACAAATGGAAATTTTAGATGCAAAGAAACAATCATATTTATCTCTATTTATTTGTACAGCTATTAAAGAAAAGAGAGTGTGAACTGAGTGTTATTTGAATTTACACCTTTAAGCTGATTATGGACTTAGGAACCTCATGTTAGGCTCCTAATTTAAAAATTATTCCTCTTTGTTTCCTTTTCTTACATGGTAGGTAGGATTTTTAGTCCAAAACTCCAAAGTTGTTTTTAGCTGCTCTTTCAGAAATTCCCATGAGCTCTATCCCAGGTGGTACATAACTGCGTAGTGCCCGACTGTCTTTGCAGGTCTGGGGTTCTTGAAACTAATGGATTTCACTTTTGCAAAGCAAAAGGCAGTCATGCTTTATAATCATCTACCCTATTGCAATGATGTGAGTAGAGGGGAAAGAATAAATTATTTCTTATTTTTGCTCTCCTTTTTTTTTTTTTTTTTTTTTTTTTAAGAGTTTTTCTCCCTACTGCTATTTTTATACCTTCTACTTTACCCATCCTTAATGAAAGTGCCAGCTTGCTACCTCCAGGTGAACTAAAAGCATAGAGGTGAATGCTCAGCTGGTGAAAACTGTCATTGCTTCTTGTTTCCTTGGTGACAATGTAGATGCAATATCCCTTCCTGCATTTGCCTCATTTTAGGTCATACACTAGATTATTTAGCGTTCCCTACTGTTAGGATAAAATAATGATCAGGAAGCCACCTTGAGATTTAATGCATGGTGTCTTCACTTTGAAATAAATAAATTAATGCAAGCAAATGACTAATGCCATGTCCTGCTGTCTTTATTTCCCTTGCTGTCATTTCACTGATATGGTTTACAACATAACATACAAATAGTTTTAATGACGTAACTGGTGGTAGGATGGCAATGTGAGGAAGATGGAAATGAGTAGCCACATTCTGGGACTTGTCATGGTCCAGAAACCATTCTCTATTGGTAGTTTGGATGCAGCCGCTCAGTTTTAGAAGTCCAGAGTAATTGTTCAGACTAATATGGAACTAATTAACAAAGATATAATGATGATTCCACATTACCTGCACAGGCAGAGTTTGAGAGGGAGCCTCCATCCCTGCCTACAGAAAAACTGCTGTGACCTCTGAAGGTGGGCTCCTACTCAACGATACCGGTTTAAGACTGTATTTGGTTTACCATCAGACCAGAGCTGTGAAACACTCAACTTAAAACCAAGCACACAAGCAAAAAAAAAAAAAAGGAAAATTAAAGATATTCCGAAAAAAGCATTGCTTACAACCAGATTATTTCACTGATTTACAGTTAGATATCAACAGTCCAAACAGCTAATTTGACACAATTAAAAGGATGCTGATCTTTAGGGAAAAAAGAGACTACAATGAGTCTCTATCAATGGAATCTGGGAGTGAAAATGTCTTAAACTAGCTCTGGTGGGGTGTGATTTGCAGTGTGGAGCTGTGAGTGCAGGCATGTGTGGTCAAGCCTCTGCTACCTGCTATGCCCTCTCTTCTGACATGCATGGCTACTGGGATGTGGTGCAGCAATATGTCGTTGCCGGATGCCCTGTCATCCTCCTCGATGCTCAATTGCGGTTGGCTAGGCAATGTTTATGGATACATATGGACTGGACTTATTTTACATGCCTTCTTCCATGTCTTTCTTCCCGTATGTAAGACAAGATGGTTACCTGTCACGCAAATGCAGGCCACTTCTTGGGTCATTTGACAAGGAAGAGGTTGTAAAATGACTTTTATCACCTAGTAGGATCCTTCGAAATGCATAGCTTTCTAAGGTGGCATTCCATTATCCCAGCACATCATTACAGCCTCCCTCTGACTTTACGATCCCATCTGACAATGGTCAGCAGCTCCTGTGGTTCACTGGGCACTGCAGCAAACTGAGGGATCATGGAGCAGGAGGCAGTTTGTGGCGCTACAATCATAAATGGTTCACACAGCAGAGGTTTTGGACAACCTACAATGAACCATGAAGCAGAAGCTGTGCTTCCTGCCCAGCACAGGTGGATCAGCAAGTCCATCTTTGCCTGCTTGTAAGGGGAACATAGCAGAGAAATGAACACAAATTGTTTTAACTGTGTTAGTCGCTTTGCTGCACGTATGCAATCCTTTGCCTTAGTTCCAGTAAACACTGAAGCAATAGGCTGCAGAAGGGTATTTGACACGAAACTTGCTGTGCTTTGTGGCTATTTTTCACTTCCAGTGCTAAACTACTGCAACTTGTTACATTGCCAAGTTCAAGAGCCACACCAGCACAACCGGGCACCATCAACACTCAGAAAGGGAATGATGAAACTCAAGTGTACTTATTTTTTAAATAAAACAACAAAAAAGCATGTCTTGGGCAAAAGTTGTCTAAAAAGGATGTCCACAAGGTCTAAAAAGCTTCCCTAGACACTTTTAAACTGGACCAGTGATTTCAGAGTCAGTAATTTTAGATAAAATCACAGCTCCAAAAATTAAGAAAGATATAACCAATATAAATCTCCAGTTATAAACAGTGGCATCCCTTTTGTTCTTTCTCTAATGTTTTTGTGAAATCAATAATAAAACCAGCTACGGGTTTGTAATGATATGGTGGAAACCAACACAAGTACTCTAAAGCTGGCCTTGCTCTATAGAAGTGCTTGCTCCTCTGAACAGATTTGATATGTGAGGTTATTTGAGATCAGTCCAGCTGGGTCCCTGTGTAGAAGCACGGCCTATGGAGAACTATATCCCATATGCAAAGCTCTTTTGTGAACTTTGCAAATCACCAGTTAAATATAATATCCTAGGTTGATGCAAGGAGGCTCCTGCTGCTTCTTTGTGAGGTGGGACAGAGAGAGTCCATCTTTAAGGGTGACAGTGGCATTGGCCCACTTTCTTTTGAGAAAGCTCAGTTCAATCTGTGGCAGCTCATCTGCCCACTACCACAGCCTGATGCAATTCCTGGCTGGTTTGGGCAGTCCTGATTTGAACTGTTGCAAGCACAATTAGATGAAATCAGAAAACACTGCAGGTGTTAACTTTGCAGAGCAGGCTTGTACAAAAAACACATTGGAGGATTTTATGTATTGATTAAGTGGAGTAATATTAATATATCTTTTGCCTCCAGTCAGTTTCCCTCTCTTCAGAACATCCCCAGTTGGGAACCAAGATATTTTCCCTTATTCCAGCTGAATACTAATGCCATAAACTTTGGTGTGACTGTTTGACCTGCGCCTCTTCTTTCTCCTGTATTTTATTTTATACTATTTATTTTGTTTTATCTGGTTCTCCAGAGATAATAATTTCACTATTTTTTTTCCATTCTCCCTCTCACGTGTCTTCCTATCCCACCACTGACGCAGCCGCTGATGGTAGGCAGCTCTGTCTCCCTTGACCTCGTCAACATCAGAAAGCATTTTCAAATCTCAGTCATCTCTGACAGCCTTTGAGCAGAGAAATGAGACAGTCTCCCTGACACAAAGGCTTCTGGCCTGGGGTAAAAAAACTCCTTTTGAAACAACAACAACAAAAAAATTCCCTCCAAACACTCCACACACCACACAGCTTTTCATTCATCTTGTTATGCAGCCCCTGTATATTGTATTAGTTTTCAGAGATTGCAGTCTTTTTGTTTATTGTTGGCCAACCACCACAGCTAAGATACTTTGCTGTTTTGCTCTGCAGTTTTGCAAGAAAGAAAAGCAGTAGTTTACATACAACAATTGTAATGCCTGGGTCTATGTAGATAATTGGCCCTAAGCTTGGTTTTAAAGGTTGCTCCTGCATACCGAGACCAATAAGAGCATATCCCAAAGAAACATGGGAGATTCTTCTGGAGTATAACATACAGATTTCTATTCAAGGGAGAAACTGAGGCACTGAGATGGTGGTGTCAACTGCTTAAACCTCCTCTTTCCTTCCTACTATTTCTGGGTTCTGATATCACACAAAGTACTCTCATAAAAGTATTAACTCTCTAGCACCTTAGGACAATACCTACAGTTAAGTTAATGTCCTACTTTTCCAGTTCCCACTTAATCTAATGGAGAGCTGCTTGCTGGGATGCAAAATTCATCACTTAGCATTCCAAAATATACCCCTATGAATTTCATTGTTACTGATGCTTGGCTTCATAGAGATGGAAATTACGGGCACACCAGTAGGGAGGGAAAGACAAGTGAATGTATTAAGTCCCTCAACACTGGCTGAGATGGGACAGCTCAGTTGTTGATTCCCACAGCCCCCAACCTCCTGCAGTAATGCGTAACTATTGTTCCATGCTTTTTATCAAAACAGACACGTTTGCTGCGGGTTTGCATCTTGCCACATTGAAGGCACAGATGCTTTTGCTCATAATGTGGAAGAATTCCCTTATATTCTTCTCAACAGTGGTCCACCAAAGACTCGTGTTAAAAAGAGCTGCTTCTCAGACCTTCTGCAGAGCTCCCTCCGCTACACAAACCCACCCTGGCTTTGTATTTGAAGAGTTTAGGCAGTCATCACCTCCCAAAAGCAGCCCAAATTGAAGGCGAGATTTGAATATCCCACAGTAAGAGCACAGCCCCTTGATGTTCTTTCTGTTGTAGCAATTGTTTATGACAAGAGCACCGGGGGAAAATGCTGTGATCCTGATTCCTTATGTTTTCATTGTTTTGGACTCAGATCTGTTCTGATAAGACCAACAGCAGCATTTGACTCCATTCTTAATCCAGTCAGACTGCTGGGGAGCAAACCCGGGGGGTTCAAGTACAACGAAAGCACTTATGGCATGGCATGGCATGCCTCATAGCTGAGCTGCTGCAGCACATGCAAGCTAGCTGCAAGGTCTGAATTTAATCCCCAGCTGTGACTTGGGATTTCTTTCTCATTAAAGGCTGCAGGGCTCTCAAAGTTGGGTGAATAGGTGCAGATAAATGTCCAGAAAGACTCACCCTCCTAAAGAACGTGCATGTCTTTTTTGAAACAGAAGGAATCCTTGCTGAGGGAGGAAATGGAAAGTCCCATTCAAAATGAATTGGGAACTTTGTGTTACAGACGGGACCAGTCAGACTTCCCTTGTCAATGTTTCTGTTTTTCACCATGGAATAATAAATAATAATTATTACAAAGTGCACCACTTTTTTTTTCCATTTTTATTCCTTCCTGCCCCATTTATCATACAGCAAAACTATCAGTATTTATGGATCTTGTATTGTTAATGGTGAGTTTGGATTTTGTTTTGTAGATTTGGATCAGTTTGAATTTCTGGCACTGTTTTCATGGAACATTAAGTGCCAAGATTGCTAGATAAGTGCTTGTGAAATAGAAATGAAATAAATAAATACAAGTATATCTGCAATAGCCCAATCTGCATCTTCTCAAGTCTTCATCTGATAAAGGAATAAAACCTCTGTTTAAAGTCAAACACTAGGGGATTTTTTTCTTGTCTAAAAAAGAAAAAATAGTAACAAGGAGGGAGACAGAATTAAAAAGTTCTGAAAGTCTGAAAGGGATTTTTTTTGTTACATCTTGTCTTTTGTTAACCAGCAAAAATATTTTTTAAAATAAAAAATATTATTTCTTTTACCAACCAGCACTTCAAGAGAAAGATAAGATCTTCTAAGAGTTCAAAAGATTTATTTTAAAAACAAACTTTTGACCATACAAACTCATCTTTACATTTTTACTTGATAACATTTCTCTGCCATCAGGAGCAAAGAGGATTCCAGTGGCCAAACAACCAGAAGTTACTTGTTAGGTATTTACAACTTCACATTTTCATCATTCCTTGATGAGAAGATTGTTTGCTTGCTTATTTTTTAGTTTCTCTCTTTTCCCTACTTTAAAGAAATCTGGTAAGTGTGCTTTGGGAAAACCTTCAGCTGGTATTCGCTGTCTTTATTTCCTTTTATTTTCCAAGGATCATTAATAAAGAGAACTTTTATGTATACCTGTAGCTTCAAATAAGGATGGTAGACACATTCATTTTTCAACTTGAATACGTGCATAATTTCATTGGGCTAAGCTTAATGATGTCTTAGGGACTCTGGTAAGATGGTGTCCAACGTGGAATTCTTAGAGTCTTGACAACAGCAGATTAAAACATATCTTATCTCTCTGATGATGTATCAAAAAAATAGTTTTTTACCATTATGGTCTTGCCATAGACAAATCTAATATTTTTGATCTGAAGAGGTCTAAGGAAGGATTACCTCCCGTCACTATTCCTCCTGCTTAAGTGGTTCTTGATCAACTGGTGTGACTGCTATAATTTTTTATTGTTTTGTTGTTGTTGTTATAATATAAAGAGTTTTCTACCTTAGCAGGAGTCACTTACATGCAAGGTTATTTACCTAAGCCACAGATGACAGCAAACAGTATTTATCTAGAGCTGCTCTCCTCTTTCCTTCATGTTTCTACTTATTGAAGAATTTTTACTCTGGGGGGAAAGAAAAAAGGCAAACACATGGTCCTTTGCTAGCAGTCCAGGCAAAGAAGCCAATGCAGAACAACAACTAGGGTATGATTTATTGATCAGACTTCATTCTCTGAGCAGTATTTAGCATCCACGCACTAATAAAAAGAAACAGACAGCTCTGCTTGGCTCCTCAAATCCTGGATCTTGTTGTTAATTCTTCTGAATACATTACCTGAATCAAACACATAAGGCTGCTCTTGGCTTTGTCCCTTTTTGAGCCCCAAGGTATGATTTCCATGGACCAGCACAGAAACATACCTAAATATTTCTCCCTGCTGCCATCTCTCCAGCCACTCCTAGCAGTTGAATCACAGTGTCTTGACTGTATTAGGCTCCAGGGGGTAAGCTTGTTCAGTAATAGCCCTGACCTTTTCCTAGTGTTGTCATTCCAAATGACATTTATGGCATAAACAAGCAGTGACACAAAACTGACAGGCCAAGTTGCCATCTGAGAGAAGAATCACAAAATCGAAAGAAAAGACTTCTAAAACCATTCCCTAAATTTAAAAAAAAAAAGTCTCCCTCCAGCTTCCAAACATTTATGCCTTAGGTGGCATTTTACTGTTTGATAAATCTTTTCTAGCCCTCATTTTCCAGGAAATGTCATCATTTTGATTCTGCAGTTAGACTTTAATCATTCTGTCTTTAAAAATGCAGTTGGGAAAGAACTGTTCAGGATTCATACTATTATCATTAGGAAAAAGAAGTCCCAAAGATGGGAATGGAAGGATTCATTCCCCACATTTTATCTATCTAAGAATGCCTCAACTGTGCTTACCCGTCTCTGGTTAGTAGAGTCTGAGTCATCCCACCTTTGCATGAGAAGGAACTCTTTAGACTGCCTACATCTCTAAATCAACTATGCAAGAAGATGACGAGTTTAGACAAGGTATCTGAATTGCAGGTGTTTAAAGCTAGAAGTTGAATCCTATCCCATAGTACTATTCAGATTGCATTAACAACCTGCAAAGGATCATAAGATTATTTATTAAAATAATTGTACTCATTCCTAAGAGCCTCTGTTAACATCTCACTTGAGAGTAGCCTTGGGTTGGTGATATAACACAGTACAGGGATTTGCTCTAGATCCAGGCAAGCAGAAACACCGTGAATCATTTCTGTAGGACTTCCATTCCCAAGGAGCAGGTCTCTCA
>JAVFHW010083176.1:44226-66700 GCA_032159205.1 Eurystomus glaucurus suahelicus
CTTTCAAGCACCATGAGGCCAGAATAATGTCTTACCCTTTTATGAAGGAATTGAACAAGTACAGCAGCAATGAAAGAATGCTCAGTTAGTAAACAGAAGGAACCAAAATGTGCAAATATAAATTGACAAAAAAAAAAAAAAAAAAAGACGCTTTTATATATAGATTATTGATTATAACAGGAGCTGTATGAAAATTGCAAAACCAGATTTAACCATCATTCATTCAAACTCCAAACAATTAATGACTTAAAAAGATGTTCAATAAATAGTTTCAGGAAAAGAAGTTTCGGGGGAGCATGTTAGAAATTCTCAGGCAGGCTAATAAGTTCACTGATGAATAATACTATTCATAGTTTACTAACTTGCTTAACTCACCACACACCAGTTTAGAAATTTAGTATCGTCTGAAATTTAAACACTGGAAGAGAAGCTTCTGCTCCTGAAGATAAGATAACTCATCTAAGCTGTTCTCAAGCTTGCCTTTTTCCACAAAAGCACGTAGACAGACTGACTTCTTCCATCTTAAGAGAGACTAGAAGTTTTCTGACAGAGCCTAGCTGGTGAAAAATGACAGGCTAGGTAGTATATACTTCTAGATGGCAATCATTAGGTAAGAGTACTTTTGCTTATATGTTTAACACCAAGGGCCAGTAAAGGTGATTTCAAAGTAGAAGTAATAACAACCAAAATATCAGGAATATGATTCCCAGGATTCCCATGCTGGTTTTTGCCTTTTAATTGAAGAAAAAAAAAAAAAAAAAATTAATATATTCTAAATAATTTAATAGTTTCTGATACGAATGAAGTTTCTAAATTCCTTGTGTAATTTGTAAGAACTAATACAGACAGTTACAAAGGGATTCTGCTGCGTAGCAAGTTCTTTGCTAGATTGTGTTGACATCACACTTTTGATTTTCCCTCCAGTAAAGCTGATTCAAACTGTAACAAAGATATGTAAGGCCAAACCACCAGCTGAGGCAAAGTGGCTTGATTGTTTAAAGTGAAGGAGCTAAGTTGATTTGCACCACCTAAGGTTTAGACTCTTGTGATATAATGTTGTTTGATTCTTCTCTTCTATGGTTCATAGGAAAAATCAGGCGATGTCAAAATGATTAACTGTAAATGGTCTTGTGTTTGATCATCTTTGCGCTTCAATTAGAATTACAGAGTCAAGCCTAACAATAGTCTCTCTATAATTTCTTTATTGGCATGCAAAGTTTGCACAGTAAATATTTCTTCTCATTGAATTTTTTCCCTTTTCGAACAAGCACTCAAAGCAACAATTCCAAACTAAATAGCAATTGAACTGGACTGTTATTATTCTGTACATACTAATTCTGCTCCCAGCTATTTTTTTTAAAGCATGAAATTCACAGATTACAAAGCCTCCTGAATCATGTGAACTCATCTTTGAAATAAGTCCGAACCACAGATTTCAAAGCCCAAACTGACTTGAAACTACACTTCCTCATCAAAGATAAATGTTTAGGGCTACTGCTCTTGTTTGATCGAAGAGATAAGTCTTAGGTCTCAGTCTTCTAGAGTGAAATCTTGATTTCATTCAAGCCAGTAGCAAAATTCCTATTGTTTGTTAACGAGGTCAGGACTCCAGCACCAGATTTCAGCTCCCTGAAGTTAGGGTGCAGAGGGAGTTCTGAATCCACCACTGTAATTCTGATGCCATGTTTGTCGGAAGGAAAGAATAAAGTGAGTTCATAAAAAGCAGTCTTCAAAGCAGGTCTTATGCAACCTTTGGGGCCAATTTATGTGTCTGAAAGTTGCAGTTACTGGAAAGAGCGCTGTTGAACATGAGACTTTGGATCAGATCCTGTGACCATAGATCAACAATTTGCACAAGAAAATTAAGTACACATAACACATCCCATTACACAATTTACAGTATCTTTTTGCAGCTTTAATTTGATAATTTTTTTTTCAAGTATAATTTCCTTTATGTGTCAGTAACACCTTTTTCCAGCCCCATGGAAGAGACACACATCCACAGAGAAGTACAAATCTACAGCTATTTTGAAACCAGTCAATGAACATGAGTTTGCATCATTCTCTTGCCAGAGAGTTTAGAATACTAAACCAAACCAATTTTATTTCCTTTGTTAAAAAAAAGGCAGAAGGAGTTGTGACTCCTTCCCAGCCCTGAAGTTTTCTGAAAATTCTTATGTGACAACAGACTAATGCTATTTAATGTAACACTTCAGAGCATAACAATGCATTAAGCAAACATGAAACTGTAGATGCAACAAGAAATTTTAGAAGATGCTAACCAGCTTTATCTCACATCTTGAAGGAGGAAAAGACTAAAAAAAAAAAAAAAAAAAAAAAACCATAGGAACTTTAAAAAGTGGAGAGATACAGATTTTTTTTATAGTGGCTGCTGGTTTTCTTACTGTGGACAGTGTTATTCTAGTGACTCTTTTTTTATCCATATATTACTGCAATATTACAAAGTTGTTAAGGATGATATCAATAAAGGGAATGCAGGTGTTTCATATGACCTGTGTGGACACAAGAAAAGCTGATTAGCCACCCCCTTGTTATGACGGGTTTGTGATGTATTGGTGGACATTTTCTCACACAAGAGCATCAACAATGTTCACACAATTTCTCATCATCAATGTAGAAATGAGATACACTTTTAGAAAAACAAACAAACAAAAACCCCTTTGTGCTAATCTAATTTTCTTTTGAGATCTCAAAATTTTTGACACTTATTTTTCCTCTGCACTTACTAGAAACATATTTTTAATTTTTTAAATTTATTTTTTTCTTAAATTAATCTATATTATCACCAAGACTCTTGGGAATTGCAGCAACGAGTTAAGGTGTATTGCTAAAGTCATCAGAAGGAAATGGTAATGACAAAATGTCATCAGTATAGTTTCACAGTACTTTCACCTACTGGGTAACATTTAAAAAGGTGTGTAAAGAGAAAATCCCCATGTTCAGCTTTAGTTAATCACTTTTTGTTAATGCTAAGAAATTATACAGCAAAATTTCCAAATGTACTAAGCCAAAAAGGAAAAAAAAATTGGATACAAATAGTGAAGTAACCACAGAAAGTGTAGTGTGACAGATGTAGAATTACCTGTCACAGTCTATAAATACTACATATTCTTCACGTTCAGCTGAGTGTTACAAAGCACTGTTCCAAATAAGTCATGGAAGAGTCATGATTTCAGTCTTATTCTGCTCTACTGATTGATTCTTTGAGTCTCTCTCTTCAAATATTAGATTTTATATCACTCAAATCAAGGCAACTATACTTGGAAAAGAAAACAAGTTAAACATTACAGTGTAAGTGTAGCTTTTGAACACACAACATTCAAATTGTAGGGCAAAACACACCTAGTTTCAGGTATTAAAGCAATTGCCTTCAATGAAATTTGAAAACTAGTCTGACACTCCAAGGAAAACCATGTTAGCAACTTCAGACATTGTATTGATTCCCCAGTAAAATCAGAATGAAAATGATACTGAAAGAGAAGTGGAGTGCTGCTAGGTGTGTGTCATTTCTTTCCTTCTTCACCTATCCAAACTGGATAATACAAAATGCCAAGTCTGAGCTTCATTGTGGCTCAACTTCAGCACCAAAATATTATACAATTATACTAGGCTAGCTGCCCAATTTTATTCTATAGTCAGTGAAAAGAAGTAGATAAGACATCTCGTTCTTTCTAGCTGTTTCTCACACAACAATGTGCAGCAGAAAAGGCACTTGTGAACATTGATATTTTGGATAATTATTTCCACTAAGAACTCTTCTTTCATTTTGTCTTGGGGACACAGAGTTCTTCCAGACACTGAAACAACAGTTAAGGCTAGGAAAAGATATTAAACTGTTGCAGACTGGGCAGGATCATAGGTCATCCTCTGGTAAGCTAGTTATAAAATATCACCTGCTATATCAAAGAAATCTTCAGTGAACAAAATAACGCTGCACAAGGTAATGGTTGGAGCTGGAGACCTATGGGTCCCAAGTGAAATTGTTTGTTCAGTTACTCAGCTGAACAGTGGACTTAATTTAAGAAGAGCTTAACAGTTGCAGAAGTTACCTGTAAAGTAAGTTATTGTAAGATTTTCAAGGTAGTTTCACTAACAAGGTGAGAACTGTGTGCCCCAGGTCCAGCGTCTGAGTGAATTGGCCCAGTTGTGTCAACAATGACAAAGCCAAGGAAGAGGAGAACAAACAGCTCCTTAGTCTAAAATATAAACTCTCACTTATGCATGGGAAGTGCCTCAGCATTTTGGATTGGGATAAAATAGTCTTCTGTAGCAGTTCAGATACGATAGACATAGACAAGCCTTTACTGATTTAATGGGTTTCTTTGTTTGTTTTGGTCTTATACTGTGATTTTGAAATAAGAAATTAATTTGCTTTAAGAGTATTGCTTTTGACTCACTGTCATCTTCCAGATGATAACCTTAAGCATGGTAGCTACAATTTCAATGAATAAAATCAGGTGAAGTAATTCTTCCTCTTCCCATCTAGGTCAGATGAGATGAATCGCCTTCCAGATTTGTCTGTCGATTTCTCAGGACCTTCTCTATGGACCATAATAAAATGACTGTCTGACTTTCAAGTATCTAAACCAATAAAAGATAAATCCCACTCCAAAATACTACGGAGATGAGTCAGAGATACTGCTCACTTTCCAATGTCACCCTGAACAAATGTGGAAGTATGGAAGTCCTTCTCTGCACAGGGGACGCTTTGAATCACCTGTCAGATGAATTACTGCTTGAATCTGGGAGAAGGGAAGCTTAGAGTAAAACAAGTTGAGTGGACAGATGTGCATGAGCAGCCCTTTTTTGGATGAAGGCTGTATCTTTTTGTTCTAGTAAATAAATAACAACAGTTTTCTCTCAGGTGTTCTTTAAAACATGGTTTTTGTGACAGTGTCCACCCATTTTCTCTTCTTTATGCTAGTGGGGATAAGGACCAGCTTGAATTTGTCTGTGTCAAATTTGTACAGCCCCTACCACTGTACGATCTTAGTCCATTTCCTTAAAATCCTGTGGAATATCATGACAAAAAACTCAAGGAATTCCATAGATAAAGGAAAATAATGGGCTTTCTGTGTTTGAGCTGAATTCTCTGCTATGAGGACAAAACCACTGATCTGCAGCTTTGCAAGGTTTGACCTACAAATATGGATATTTATAGCATCCAACAAAACAAAGCTACTTACCATATAGACTTTGGTTGAGAGGACTCCCATGTAGATGTCTCTTAATGCTGATGTCTACATTACCCTTGGCTCCATAAATAGTCAATGTGGATAGACACATATTTCTAGATTCCACTCCATTCTGAGATAAATTACTAAAGTTAGATGAATCACACTTAAAAGCAACTATTTCTTTTAATTAAATAGAAAAGAAGCTCAGATGTAGAGAACCAGATATCCAGATTTAAACAGAAAAATGTCACCTTTTTCTTAAGAGGCACACTTCTAATCATATAAAGCTTGAAGTTTTGGAAACTTCCTTCCCTAGGAAAAGTAAGGGTTAAACTCCAAACTGTATTTAATAAGAGGACTGAAAACTATATTAATATTATTATGTCAAATAGGTGTCATCAAGTAGAAGGCATACAATCTCAATGGGTTTTTCATAGACATATACATAAATCATCAGCAGCCAGGCTGTATAAGAATAACTTATATAAGAATTCTGTCATTGATTTATTTTTCCTTTATGCTTCTTTTGAACAATTTTAGTATAGATCAAAATTCTGTCTCTTTCTTTTGGATCAGCTCTATTTAAAACACGTTAACAATGGTTCACGTTAACAAACCTAAAATTTCATAATGAAGTTTAATCAAAAGCACAATCCCATCAAGTTTCAAATCAAGATCACCACAATTCAGATGTTCTGGACAGCTTCCACAAACTATTAGGCCTTTTGCAATGATTTGTTTCAAAGATGGGTCTGGAATGGTTTGAAGTCTCTCTCCCCTAGCAAAAAAAATCCAGCAAAAATGTCTGTTTATCTTTTATCTGACTTAGAAGTGTTTGCAGTTCTGAAATACCTGGGGAAAGACAGGTGAACGGCACTAAGACTGTAAAGTATAATTACATTCAAAAGCTTGAAGCTGGAATTGTATATTTTGAGGTCAGAGGTCCATACTGATCATGGCTGAAGGAACGTGAAAACCTCCCCTTCCCTTTTTGGAATGAAGGCACATGGTCAGTTGGATAAAAGGACTAAGGTTAGCATTCATTCCAGAAGTACCTCATTAAATACCAGCAACAATGGGTAATATTCTACCTCCATATTTTCTTTATTTTTGAAACATTGAGGAAACACAAGGAGCACATAAGTAGTTAAAAAAAACCCCAAATTTAACAGATTTTTCAGAGAGTAATGCATATGATACTGATAATGTAGTACATGACCCATAAAATATAGAGGATGTATAAAATAGGAGATTAGTAAGTAGTACCTCCATGGTGAGGTACTTCCATGGTGAAGTGCCACTAGATAAAGTAAGTCAATCCATAAGAGATGTGTAAACCAATAAATGTTTACGTTAAATCTTGGCTCTACTTACATGATCCATGCTGGATGTGGAAAAGAGCAGTGGGGTCTTAATGGGCGTACCTCAAAGGCAGACGAGTGCTCAGCAACTAGGTCTGCAAAGTCCTGGTGCTAGTGCTTACATCCTACTCTTGTATCTGCGTGAAAAAAAGACCTGACAGAATGAGTCATCTTTTACATTGTACTAAATCACGTGCACTTGATGTAGTAACACCTGAGTGTCATCGGTACTCTTGCTCATGATTCAAGAACAGAGATGAAACACTTTTGCTGGAATTATTCCAGAAGAAAATTTGATCCACACATAATTAAAATATAAGATTTAAAAATGAATAAATATTTTATTATTATCTCTCAGCATGATTAGGAAAAGGACACCGCAACTACTAAAAAACTTGTTCTATCTCTAAAATTGATCCCACCCAGACACAATTTTTATGAGCAGGAGCTGAAAACAAAAATGAATGATTATGTCTTATTATGACAATATCTGTTTCTATATTTATAGCATGCTAGATATTCCTTAACACATGTGCACACACAGGTGTAAACAGATGTGTGTAGGTGCATGCATGTGTTTATGACTACAGATGGAATAACTTAAAAAATGTCCAAGGCAACTTTATTTTTAAGAAATAGTAAAAAAAAAATATAAATCACTAGCATTCTTAGTTCCAGCCTGAAGCACATTTTTACAGCTGAAAATAGGGACTTATAATGAAAATGCTGACACAACCTTAACTATAGAGGTGCTAGCAGGCAATGTTATAATAAATAATGCGGGAAATATTTTACACTTCAAGGCAATTACATGTTCAGCCATCTTTAGGATTTCTCGGCCATGAAGGGTAGGGATTAGGTGTACTTGACAAGTGTAAAAGACCCATGACTCATGACTGCTAGAAGGCACAAATGAATTACAAAAGCTGAGAGAAAGCTTTGTAATCATGTAGCATAGGTAAAATATTTTTTATTTGGGGGTAGATAAAGATCAGGTAAATGTAAAGGTGCACACTCCAGATTCCATTTGGTTTGCTTTTTGAAGAAATGGTGAAAGTTAAATCTACTGTCCTAACTTGCCTTCCATCCATTTGTGTATTTCTTTATGCCATACAAATTTGACTTTGAAATGAATGATCGTATTTTTAGGAGGACAAGACTGGATAGGACCAATGAGGTCATTGAGTAGACTCTCACTGTAGCAGAATCTTCTGCAGGGGGTTTTAGGAGAGTTTACGTTTACAAACACCCCTAAGAACATCTTCCACAACCCTCACTTACTAGAAATACCCCTGAACCCCCAACAGCCTTTTTGTTCTGTTAAGTGATGACTGAAGACCTTGGTTTTGGGTTGTGAATCATTAGATTCCTCCTTCTACTCTTGGTTTCTTGATGAATTATCTTGGATTTGTGACTATCTCTTACAGGGTTTGGGAATTGTTTTGCTGTCCCTTGCACAATGCCTAACAGAAATCAGTTCTGCAACAAGGACAGTCCTTAAAACCATGGATCCACTTGCATTGATATTATACACACGCAGAAGATAAGGTTCCAGGTCTGAAAAATAACTGAAGTACAAAATGCTGCATTGTCTCCAGTCTTGAACCTGGAATAAATTGCTGAAGAGAGTTTTAACAGGCATAAAGACTTGAAATAGTGGAATACCTAATTTTAGACACCTTAAAGGTGAAGGTTCAAGTCAGAGTTAGACATAATCACCTTTTGGTCAGTAAGAAATACACACCATAAAGAGAAAAAACTTCTGTCCCGAAATGTTATTTTGCAGTGAGACAAAATAACTTGTGGAGGTTTCTGTTTCTCTCTACTTATTATAAAGGAAGGCAGTGGTCACACTTTGAATGTGCAGGTGTAAAACAGGTGAACCACTCACCTGGTCTCTTGGTTCCTCTGAGCTATGCTCTAGCTGGTCAACGGTAATTGGGTGTTAAAGTTATTTTCACAACATCTATCAAACAAACTCAGGCTTTTCAGATTAAATCCCACTGCAAAGACCGCTTACCTGTGTAGTAATGGTGTTAGTAATCTCCATATGGAGGCCAGAGGAAGGAGAAGCTGTCCTTCTCTGTCATTTACAGCAAGTCCCTTGAGAATATCTTTCTAAAGAGAAGGATGAGGGAGATAACATGGTTATTTCTCATACCTGCTCCTGTCCAACCTCTCTCAGGTGTTTTAAAATGTTTATTATTATGGTTTCCAAGAATGTCTGCTGTTGCATGGGGTGTGTCTTTTCAGAGTTGTTTATCTGACATCTGTCTTTCAGAAACAGACACAATAATTTCTCACCCTGAGTAAAACCCAAAACAAAACAACACCCTCCTATCCATTTTGTCTTAAACTGTTAACAGATCTTTAGAACAGGTTGTGTCTAAGTCTTAGGCCAAGCATTCCTAAGATTCTGCATGGGTTCACCCAGAGCTTTATTTCACATAAACAACACATTGAGTGTGGCAGAATATTAATGTTTTTTTCCCCCCTCTTTTCTTATCTGCTTCCAAAGTCTTATTTCTTACTTTGATCAGTCTTGGCTAAAAGAAATGTGGCAGATAATGAGGAACAAATATGAAGCAAGCAAGGAAAATGACTTCTAATAAATTATCTTGGTTGTTTTTTCCACAGAAATACCTTAAGTTTCACAGCCTGTTGTTCAGGGAACTCCCACAATGAAGGAAGAAATGAAGGAGGGCTGGAGGTTTGACTCTGAAAGACAGTGCGAACAGTGTCATGCAATATAATATGCCCATAATTTTACTCAAGTATTTTATTATCTTTAATTTCTGTGACATCTGGGGAATCCTACTGCCATTCAAATTTTTTTAGCCTTACTCCTTTCAGCTCCAAAGAATTTAAAGCTCCTTCATTCTCACAACAGAACATCTACAGTGCAGAATGGCAAATATTCAACTTCCATACCAGAAGTTGGTATGAGTGCTGAGATAGATACACATTTTTCATTATATATCAGGGTTGGGTAATAGCATGATAGCTTAAGACACTTAAAATAACATGACACCAATTTATTGCCATTAGAAATAAAGCCTTTGGAAAAGACCCTAAGCATTATGTTAGCATTGATATGTCAATCCTTTATTTGAAGGATGGCAAGTCTGAATCCCAGCACAGCCTTAATTAACAGAAAATAATTAGCATCATTTTCCCAGCTGTGAATTTGAGATTTTTTTTTTCCAACAGAATCCATTGATTGATAATTAAGGAGGAGTTAGTTGTAATAAAACTCCCAGTATTGCAATTTCTAATTGGCCTTTAAGGACATTTTACAGTTACAGTTACTTTGTTCCAGGCATTTTCTGGCTTTTTTTTTTTTTTAACCAGCTTTAATAAGGAATCCTTTCTCAGTGAGGTAAAAGGATGCAGATGACTAGCAAAAGCCACTGCAATGTTACATCTATGAATTTAAAACTTCACATGTAATACAGTCCAGTTGATTGTTTAGGCAATAATTGGTGCTAAGTGAATGTAAAAAGCTTTGAAGTTTGCTTTGAATAACCTAAGATTTATCCAAGCACTTGAGTCTTCAATTAAACTACATTATCACAGAGATTTATGTAAATGCTTAACTTGATGAACAGCAAATGCTCCCGTTGGTTTCAGTGGGATGGAGCATCACATGTATAGTTAAGCAGATATATGTATATCCTTCAAGGAATGCTGCCCTAGGCTGGGAATCTTATAGGAATGGATGCAGTTCAGGACATGTCTGTTTGTTTCATATTTCCAGCCAGTCCTCAAATGCTGCTAGTACAGTGTCCCCCAAGGCACCAAGATTTTCTTTTAGTAAACTTACAAGTTGAATTGATTTAAAAGCATATATTTAATGATTTTGTAATATTTGTACATTGACATAATTTTGAATTCTTTTCCTGAGCTATCTGAAAATCTCAAATGGTGGATGAAATTGTTATGAAGCCTTTTCTCCTTTTCCTTTCCCTCATTTCTGTTCATTCTCCCACTTACAAAGAAACCAGGAACCACTGATAAAGAAAATGAAAAAAAAAATATTAAAAAAGATATAATCTTTTATATCTAAATACAAAACAATCAGAAAAAATATTTTACATAGATTTCCTTTCATACAAAGATGATTTTCCAGGAAAAATATTTGTGAAACGGAAATGATCAAGATTTTGATGTATCAGAAAATCAGTTACTTCAACTGAACATGAAAACTCTTCCTAAACAAAACTTTCATATGTGACAATGAAGTGGAGATCATAACCGGTCCATAACGTGAATAATCAGACCTGGACCTGCATTGGTGTCATTAGTGGCCACTACACAATGATTTAAGCTTTTCCAGGTTGAGAGAAATAATTAATGTTTTTAAAAAATTTGCTATTTTTACGGAAAAAAAAGCTATATGATAAGGACTTATGCTGTTGTTTCCAGTGGTTATTGCCTGTCTCTTCCTTGCCCTGTTCATGTGTAATTTTTCCTACATGTGTGGCAGTGAAGAAATGTTTCGTGACCAAAACACCCTGACTGTCTTTAGAAAAACAGATCAGCTCAGTTTCTCCATCTTGGGAATGTTATAAGGCTGCATTTTAGCCTCTTCGAGGAGGATGTCAGATCACTTAGCTGTGGCTGCTTTACATCTTGGTTGGACTAATGTTGCTTTGTCTCTTTGGAGATTGTCCAGAGAAGCTATATGCTGCTTACAAATTTATTCAAAGTGCCTCCACCACATTTTGTTTACTTGGGCTGAAATGTCCTCTCTCATTTCAATCACACTGAGGTCACTGGACTGATTTTCAGTGCAACACAACATGGAGAGTTTGACACCGTTCCTACTTGTGTTCAAGACAACTTGGCTCTTCCTGCCTAGTCCAGGATGCTGGGAACAGCAAAACCCCATGCTTCACATCCTATTTTGGCTGGTTCTGGAAAGCCTGGCTGGCTGCTGCCGCCATAGGAGGAGGGATGAGGGAGCAGGAGGCCGCAGCTACTGCTTATAGAGAGGGCTCACACTGAAACAGCAGTCACCACCTTCCATCTCCCATCTCCCTGGAGGCAAGAGGGGCATCAGCTGAAGGCATATGTACATTTGCATTCACATGCATGCATTGTCTGGGCACACAGCTGGGATAAGCTCCTGTATTGCTATGGATGGTAATAGAGCGTGGCTGTCTTTTGCTGCTAAAGAGATAGATCTGTAAGTATCACATGGGGATTCTTGTGGATATTTTAGGAGAGAAGTCATCTCAGTTGACCTCAGCCTTCTAAATGAGAGCTGTCAGGTCTAAGCTAGCCTCGACTCCCTGAGCATGCTGGAGAGCTATTCATTGCACTTATTTTAAAGCTATTATAAAATCACATCTATATTGAATGCCTTAACAAATTGGGTGACAAATTTTCAAACTTTATCCCAATTTTCTGAGTAAATTTTTTCCCTTATATTGGAAAATCATTTGAAATTAAATTCTATCCTGTCTCAGAACTACTTTCTTCAGTGGATCGAACATTCTCTTAGAGAATTTACTGTTTCCTCGAAATGTTTATCCTTTCTCTAATCTTAACCAAAACACCATTAGCCCCTCCTCCCCCTTAAATCCTTCTTCAGATAAGAGGCCATATTAAATCCTGTGGTGGGGGAAACTCACACCTGCCTGCCAACAACTCTAACAATCACTTTTGTCATCCTGTCAGTGATTTCTGTTCTCTGTAGAAAGGCTTTCTTCTTAAAATATATAGTTTCAGAGAAATCAGGGCAGGAGGAAATTTCAGCATATTACTCAGATCCCTTGCCCCAAATTAAGATCAGCTTAGATCCCTTGCCCAAAATTAGGATCAGATACAAGTACATGACTCCTCTAACTTCTTCTTAAAAATGTAGGTTTCAGCAACCCCTCCTGACAAGCTGTTTCAGCCTCTACTGATGCTGCAGTTTGCACATTTACCTGAGACCTCTCCTGAATCTGCCTAGCTGTATTTTAAGTCTCTCACTTTTCCACTCCCCTGGAAACATAGACAACATTTCATTTCCCTCCTCTGCAGCAATCCTTTTACATCTTCAAAGTAGTTGCTGTGTCTGTGCATAATTTTTGAGTCCATTTTAGACTAAATAAATCCAACGAACAACTTCCCATATGAAGAACAGCACTGCCAACACTGGAGAGATTTGATAAGGAAGGAAGAAGCAGAAGTGTGCACAAGGTGTTGCATACCAAAAGAGGAGAGCTATTTATGATCCAAAACACATCCAAGTTGGGGTGACCTTATTGATTTTGAAAAGGCAGCACAGCAACAGCTTTTACAGAGGGCTGCTCAGAAAAAGGAGTAAGATCTTGCATACTTTTGTTACTGTGTGTGGAAAATGTCCACATCTATATGTCGTATTTTCACATTTTGTACAATCCAGTAGATTTCACATTGAGGCGGGGAACTATAAAAATCTACTACAGGAAAGTTGATACATTAGCATGAGATATAATTAAAATCCTGAAGCTTTAATCTAACTGACATTTCACAAAATGTGGATTAAGATCCAGTAGTATAGGTGCCAAAAATCAAGCTCCAATCGTATCATAGAATCATAGAATGCCAGGCTGGAAGGGACCTCAAGGATTATCTAGTCCAACCTTTAAGGTAAAAAAAATATTGTTTAAGTGAGATGGCCCAGCACCCTGTTGAGTTGAGCCTTAAAACTGTCCAATGTAGGGGAATCCACCACTTTCCTTGGGAGACTATTCCAATGTTTAATTGCTCTCATTGTGAAGAATGTTCTTCTAGACTCCAATCGGAATTTCCCTAAGAGTAACTTGCAACCATTCCCCCATGTTTTTTCCATGTGACTCCTTGTAAAAAGGGAGTCTCCTTCCTCTTGGTAGCCACTCTTCAAGTACTGGTACCTGGTAATAACATCTCCCCTAAGACTTCTCTTCTCAAGGCTGAACAAACCCAGATTTCTCAGCCTTTCTTCATATTTAGACATCAAATGTGAGGCCTGACCTCTGAAAGAGGCAATTTTTGGACAGTTCCATTTAAATGAGGTGAGCATCATTTCTAAATAACTTTTCATAGCCTAAGGCTCACAAATATGGACTGAAATGTAGATCCTACTTTTAACAATCCTATCTTAGCGCAGTAGAACATATGCTGACTAGATGGAAGTATATGACCCTTGCCAGCAGTACCAATTTTTGTTAAACATTAAGCATTTTTTTTTTTACTTAAACCACATTGAAAAAAAGGCATTTAACTAAGTATATTCAGGAATTCCTTCTTGAACTGAAGTCACATACATGAGCAGGAGACTAGGTATCAAGGTGTTATCTCAGAGCTGTTTCACCTGACCTTGTAGCAATGCAGGATGTACCATTCATACAGCAGTTGCGTCTGGTTCTGAGAAACTTCAGAAATGTGAAAATAAGGAGCTTCAGCTCTGCAGGACGAGGAAGTAATGAATCTGACCTGAGGTGACTGCTCTGCCGGAACCCAGAATATGTTCAAATCAGAATTGATCAGCATGAACCAAAGTACACCACAGACAAAGGAATGAGAAAGGTTTACAAGAGGAACAGGTTTTTGCAGGTGATGATTTTCTCACAGAATTAGTTGGAAACGCAAATCCTGATAAAAATGGCACATTTGCTGATTCTGTGATTTTTGGTTTGTGGAGGAATCTTTGCTAGCTGAACGACTAGCACTAAAATGACAGATGGGCTATTTCCTCCTTTTCTCTTCTACTTCCATGCCTGGATTTTATGAAGTACCATTATTTAAAATCCTTGGGAAAATCCTGATGTCAAGAGTAAATTTTCTGTTGACTTCAGTCTTAAGATTTTTTAAATAGATTTTTTTTTTTTTTTTGCCTTATAGAAAATGCTTACTGTTTGCTGCACAGCTGTACAGGAGATCATGATTTAAAATCCTACTTGGTCACAAGATCGTGGAGGTGAGTCAAAGTAATTTTGTCTTTCAAATTTCTTCCCCACAAAAAGCTCCTCTGACATGTGGTTATGCAGTTTGTGAGCCCTTCAGTTGCTGTAGAGATGAGGTCCATGTAGAAAGATAAAGCTCCCTTGACCAAGGCAGATGTTTCTGGAGCAGAAAATATGATCATTCATTTGGCTTTATTGCTGCATGGTGGCTCAGATTTAACAACGTTGCTGTGAAATGCAAAGCTGGGTAGCTACGGATAGTGGGTTGTTATATGACCTTAGTGATGGTGATATGAAAATCCGTAAGAACCAAAGGCCAAAACTTTGTCTTCGTCAAATATTCTGTTTTATAATCATCAAAGAATTGAACCTTAAAGAAAAATGTATTCTTCTCATGAACCCATATAAATAGTTTTTATTAAAAAAGAAAGTGAACCTGATATGCTGGACTCTTGGACAGTGATTAAATTATAAGGACTAGGTTTGAACCTATCATCAAAATAAGAAGGTTCAGATGTGATTTTGGACGAGTTTAAATGTTTTTTATTTATGGTCCCGTCACTGCTTACCCTTTAGGTTTCCAACGACGATTTATTTTAATCATTGGACTTAATATACTCCAAGGTGTTGAATTTTGTGCCAGCTGTAAACATGCAGCAAAACATTTACATGTAGGCTTCCTTCAGCTCTTCATATTCGATTCAAGGAGTGAACAATGAAGCAGCACTGCTGTGCAAGATCCAAATTGTGCTGCTGGCAAGAAGATTCTCAAATAACTGTAGATCTCCTGGGAGAAGGAATATTATACTATGGAACAGAGAGTATTTGCCATAGAGCAAGCTGGTCTGTAGGTTTTTTTTGCTCTTTATTCATTCAGTTTATTTATTTGTTTTTACTGCCACCGATGTCATCTGAAGCCAAGAAATGCAATAAGGTTAAATCAATCTATTGCAGGAAATTATTTTGATCTGCCAATTAAATGAACAAGTTCACCTTGCTATGATATGCCATCAAACATTGGTATGAGCATTTGGTGCAATCAATCTATTACACATCAATTTTATGGCTGTATAATGAGGTTTAATTGCTGCTTTATTAGTCTGACTAATATTAAGTGTCAGTAATTGCTTTGCATTCAACTTGGCTTTCTCTTTTAAATTACACATCCAATATTTAACCATAAATGTAGACTTTCTTTTTATCTAATGAATTTTTGCTTTCATCCTTGTGCTGCAAGAAAAGTCCATTTGGGGTGATTTTCCTCTTTTGTAAAGTTCTCTGGCCCTGAGGAACAGAGGCTGGAAAAGCTAAATGTTCTTCTTGGTAAATGCACAGGCCTTTGGCATTTGGAAAGCGAACTTCAAATTTGGGTTTAACAGAACTATAATACGTTTTTTTGTGTACTAATGAATGAATGACTAAGATGTGTAAACACATTTGTAGTCCCACTGAAGTCTATGGGACTGCTCACACACTTTAAGTTATGTATATCCTTGGGTGAATGGTAGAGCTAATGCTTCCCACCCCGCAGCACACATGAAAAACAAATCTGGCAGGATGCAGGATGCATTTTGAATGGCAAGTCACAAACTAAAGGTTATTGCCAGCTGGGATTTTAGTGCACTGTTAATGTCGTAGGCTGAGACACTCAGACATGGACCTTTAGGAGGCAAGGACTGATGTTCAATAAATTACTTGGTACAAGCTGTGAGGACACTTTTTGCAGACCTAGTCTTGTTCTGTGGTTTCCTTACATTCACAAGGCCGATGTTCAGGTGATGAGTTGCTGAATTGGTAGCAGTTTTGCCATTTCACTTGCCTTCTTCTGATTTCCTTTTTTCATTTGAAATAGACTCCATCTGATTCTACAGGGATGAGCTCAGCTCGCTGAATAGACATGCCAGTTGCCATTAATATCATCTGATCCTCCAGTGACAGCTGGCTAATATTGCCTTGCAAGCACCTCATGAGCTAAAATCAAGCTGTGTTTTGGGAAAAGAGGCCTAGTACTAGGGTCTGTCATGTATGGTTCCTATGACATTGGAGTGTTGAAATTCTGGTCAGGAAAAAGTAGCAATTGAATCAGTAACAATTTATTGCGCTTTCTTCCTGGATCCATGAAGGGGTTAATACAGCTAGAGACCCTGTGGAGAGTCAAATATCCATCACTGGATATCTACTGGACTGCAAACCAATTACTGAAAAAAATGCTGTTCATTCTTTGGTGGTGGTGGTAGTTCCATATTTTCTTTTTTTTCTTTCTTGTCAAGAACAAACATTTTGAGGGTGATAACAAAAAAACTTGTCTAACACAGCATAGGTTTTAGGAGAGATCTCTTTCTGGAAGACTTCACTCATGTTGTCTATCCAGTTTTCCTTGAATAATGTACTCATTTTACAAGTAGCAAGAAATAAGAATGTGTGAACACAGAGCCTTCTGAAACTTGGACCTAAACCTACCAGCTACCTGGCAGAAATCCAAGCCACAGCCTTTCAGCGCCAGTGATACTAGTGTCCACCTTCAGCTGAACACATGAGGTCAGAAGTGTTGATTCTGGAGAAAAAGAAGCCAACCAAAGCTCTCCAACCTCATCATGACCCTGGCCCAGAGCACCAACTAGCCTTTATATCAAACATTAATTCTTAATGATGAGGCTGCCCATGTTTGCCATGATAGTGTAATATTTTACAGTATGCAATGAAGAAGCAAGAAATGCAGGCTTCAGGAGAGCTTTAGCCTGCATGGTTGGAAACCATCTATTTGCACATCCCAAGAGGAGATTGTAACCACTGTCAGGGCATTCCCAATGATTGTACAACCAGGAGTAAGATCATGGGACCAGGCTGATGTCAGGCAAGAGGGAACCTGCCTTGTGTCCCGTCTAGAGCATTTGATGAGGGAAGTAGACACTTGGTGTCTTCGTCCTCACACTAGAGACTGTTTCTGTTTCTTATCCAAGGATTGCTCTAAGGTAAAACACACTGACATTCAAACGAGCTGGTGGAATCTTGTGTGAGGTCTGGTAGCTGAAGCAACTCAGGCTGAGAAGGGCCCAGGACTTTGGTCTTTACCAAGAAGAGTCCTCTAATCGCCAGGTCCTGGTGCTAAAAGTGGTGCACACTGTCAACACAATCTTATTTTGATTTTTTTTTTTTTTTAATACCCAGTTTATTTTCATTAAACATATTTCTAAGAAGGCAAGATTTTGAGTAGCATTTGGCATCTCCTCACTTCTAGTGGCTCCCTGTGCCATCATCACAGACATAGTTACCTTGAGAAGCCTTCAGGTTTTCCAGGGTTTCAGAGACACTTTCCTCTTCTCAAATGTATTAATAAAAAACTTAACCTTGCATTCCATTCCTTCCCCTCCCTCCTGTCCACAAGTGGAGATCATGAATACTGTATCCTAGATTTCAGACTGTGTTCCCCTACACCAGCAGCCTTGACAGCAGTGTCTGAGAAGCCAAGTGGGACTGTATGAACCATTTTGAGCTCTACTGCCTAGCACTGAAAGGCCTCACCACAACAGTACAAACTTCAGTGTCAGCTGAAGTTTACTCAGCTCAGTTGACCTGAAAGTAAAGGAATAGTGTTTCAACAGGACTGACACATGTAAAATCTTCCTCCTGTATTTTTCTTATTATTTTTGAGTGCTAGGGCAGCAGCTCAGGCCCAGGCATCTGATCTGCTGAGTGAGAAAGTGCCATTTTTACACACCGCTGTTCAGAGCCAAACTGCTTTTTTAAGTGTGGCTTTCAGTCTTTTCACTGTCACATTAAATCCTTGCCCATGATGATTCCTATTTATCCGCACGGACTGTCAGTGCTGAGGTCAGGAGTGAGCTTCCCCTCCCTGTGGCAAGTCGGCAGAGCGTTTATGTGCAAGGGACTGATCTACCTTCCTTGGAAGCAGGGAGCTGAGGTTCTCAGTCAGGAGCAAAAGGCCAGAACAAAGGTCTGAGATTACAGATGGACAAACATTTGCAGCCCTCTGTTGCTTCCTGTTGCTGTTTTTAATTTTCCTTGATAGGCGTTGCCAGACCATTGTAGTCTAGCCCAGGCCAACTCTGTTTCTGACAGGCAGAAAAGGAGCAGTAAGGATACCTTGGCAGGCAGGTGGGAATCTGCATCCCCCTTAGATCTCAACTGCACCTTGGACTTTGCACCTTGGACCTCAACTATTTTCTTCAGGGTTAAACTCTGCTTATACATCCTTCTCTTTCCCAAATGCAGGTTATTATCTCTGTAGCAACCCCTAGGCACCTGTAAATAAACCCTTGACTAAGAAGAATCCAATTATTTTGCAAAGACTTCCCCCCATTTCAATCCACTGTGCTGTACATCACATGAAGAGCAAAAAAACTGGCAGGGTTGGGGGGCATTCTCCCAGATTATGCCAGAGACCATGTCAAAACCTGCACTTTTCAGAGACTAAGGAAAAGATCTTTATAAATGTAAAGACCTTTCATATATAAAGGAGACTCATAAGAAAGATAGACTTTCTACTAAGTCCTGTAGTGACAGGACAAGAGGCAGTGGTTTTAAACTGAAGGAGGGTAGCTTTAGATTGGATTTAAGGAAGAAATGTTTTGCAACGAGGACAGTGAAACACTGGAACAGGGTACTCAGAGAAGTTGTGGATACTCCATCACTGGAAGTTTTCAGGGTCAGGTTGGATGTGGCTTTGAGCAACCTGATCTAGTGGAAGATGTCCCTGCCCATGACAGGGGCATGTGGAACTAGATGATCTTTAAGGCCCCTTTGAACAGAAACCATTCTATGTTTCTATGATTTAGGGGAGTTAAAGGCCCTGTTATGCTTAAATTCAGACATGAAGGGCCCATATTATCAGTACATGTATAAAAATACTTCAGCTTTGGAGCTTGTTCTTCCAAACTTCTCCATTCCCAGCCAAGTCTTCAGCCCAGACCAATTAGCACTTTTCCAAACAGTTCCCAGGCATGGTCTGGGAGCTAGCAAGAACCATGGACCATTCTCATAAATGAATTTGGATATGAACAGCTTCTTTTGGAATCTAAGAGTACTATGGAAGTGATCAAACCACATTAGGTGGATTTAGTGTCAGACAACAGGCCCCTGAAGTGATTCTTCTAGCAATAAGACATGGTTGTAAGTAAAAAAGAAATATTAACTATCTTTGAAATCCAGAAAGGAAAAGCTTCCCAGGGCCAGATTCTCTGATGGTGCAGATCAGTATCAGAGCTATGCTGGTTCACAACAGGTGAGTAATTACCCTACATCCTTAAAACCAAACAACTGGATATATGGAGCAGCTTATTGTTTTTTTCAAGAGTCATTTCACCTTCCCTTTTCTTCTTCCCCTTCCCTCCATGTCTGAAAGTCTTTACCACTTCACAGTGAAAGCAAATAAACAAGGAAGGTTAAAATCTAAAACCACTCATCCAAGTTAATTAAGTTCAGCCAGCCTCAACTACATCATCTGGTAAGATCTGGCAAGTCATGTTCATGTATATGTGCGTGCGTGTGTGTGTACATTCATGCCTGTGTATCTCTTCCTCTATTCAGAAAAACTCCTCCAAAAGTGCACCTGCTTTAAAATACATTTTTTTTCCATGTCTGGCTGTGAGGGTTTTTTGATTTTTTTTTCTTCCTTCTTTCTGTTCTTACAGCTGCTTTCATATTTTTCTCCAATTTCCCATTATTACATTTTCCTCCTTTTATTTATGATGCCTGATTCCCAGTGTACATTATTGCTGCTCTGTTGGTACTTTATTAAATACGATACAGATACTAGAGTGAGAGTGAGGTTTTATGTCCCACACATGGTGTGTCGTAATTGTGGCATTTTTACTTTCCATTAAGAAGTATCTCCAGGAGGGGAGGATGGGGGACTCGGTTCATTACTTCTATAAACCAAAGAAGAAACCCCAGACAAGCTTGATGAGTTGTTAAGTAGTCTTTAAAGAAGTCTTTAAATCAAGATTAGATGTCTTTCCTAAAGAGACTCCCTAGTTCAACCAGAAGTTACAGGCCTGATAGAAGGATCATTGGTTAAATCCTGTGTAGTGCAGTATAGGAAAAGTCAAACTTAATTAAAATAATGGCTCTTCTGGTCTTCAAATTTATGAGAGTGTAATTAGAATATAGTGGCTTTAGCTGGCCAGACAAAGCCAATGTAAATCTATACACATCTCCATGACTAAAAGATAAATTTACTTACTGAAATCTTAGTTTAAAAGAAAGGACAAGGGACTCAGGACAAAGTGAGCACAGGCTGAGCATAAGAAATAATTTTCTGGACCTGTAGCTTTTCTTCCCACAATCTGAGATATTTCTAAGAACCTCTCTATGCTATGGTTGAGTACTTTGAAATTTTAATGTTTTCATGTCCACAATTCCCCTGTCAGGGAAAAATTACTCCAGCCCCACCTCTACTATTCATTTAAGGACACTTCCGTGCAGTGTCACTCAGACTCTAAGCACTGAGCAGAGCTCAGAGACTTCTAGCTACACCAATGCTGGTGTTCTGGCATTACTGGAAAAAAAGGAACGATAATAAAATGGCGTGATTCTTCTCTGGGTATTCATTTTCCCATGATGAGCACCAGACCTGATAAAAGGCAGATGGGAGCCAGGAGAGCAGACTGCTTCAGGCCATAAAATGGCCATCACCCTGATTATTTCATGTATGCCAGAGCCCTGGCAAGGCAGAGCCTCTGCTGGGAACAGCTCCTCACTGAATTTTGGCCATCACCCCCGCTTGCCTTCCCTCAGGACCAGTTTGCATGGGAACACTTTTCTCTGGGACTCTGCCCCAGCTCTGTCTTTTCCTCTGTCTCTCTCCCTTCTGCAACACAAAAGATCCAGCTTTGGCCTGATCTCAGTTCTTCTTCTTCCTGCCTAAAATTCTGAGAGGGCTGGAATGCTGATAGTATTCATGGCAGGAATCAATACCTCTGTCTTCTTTCCCTGGTGGAGTCCACTCTCTCCTGCAAATCCCTAAATCACAGCTCCAGAGACATGAAATATTAATACAAAGCTTGGGATGCACACATAAACGCCAAACTAAATAGGCAATGAAAATACTAACTGAGCAATCAGGATGACCTTTCTGGCTTCAGTGACATGAAATGAATCTGCAGAGAGGAGATGAGTGGTACCAGTTGAACAATTTCCTTAATTTCTTTACATTTCCTCCACATTTATAGAGCCTTCCCTGTTAAGTACTGTCATGTGTACGTGTATGGGCCAAAGAAAGAAGCCAGGAAGGGACAGACAATGACAATCACATATTTATCTGCAGCCCCTTCTGCTTACCCTTTGTTCTGTGACACCTCTTCACTTAGAGAAGGACAGATCCGCACCTAACGACAAGGATACTGTAGGAAAAACTAAGAGAAAAAGAAGAGCTCAGAAATAAGGACTCAAAACACTGATCTCTAGAGATCTGCTTAGTCTGCTGTGGAGTATCAAGAAAATAGCTAAGGCAGGATGGTGGGAAATTGTGTTTGTGGGTATAGACTGGATTTGCTTGAAACTACTGAAGTGCTTTGAAGTTCTTAAAGTCCTTATTGTTTAATGAAGTGACTTTCTATCCCTCGTTTCATGGCTGGAAAAACAAGATGAGGTTTTCTGCTTTTTTTTTAGCAGATTGTAGTTTCGATTGGCTTACTGATGTCTCCATATTTTACTCACCTGGCCCAAAGGAAAGAAGGAAGGAAACCTAACTCTGGTATTCCCAAAACAACTCCAAGACAGAGAGATGTTCACACTGTGCTGAGAAGGGTCAGAAATCAGAAAGCAATATGCAATTGCTAAGTCCGTTTCATTTCAAAACCCAGATACCTTTGATGATCTCCACTGGCTCTCAATTCTATGTGCTGGAATACAATTTCAGCTGTACTGTATTTAGACTATCAGACTCAGTCTTTCATTTTTGAATCATTTCAGTTATCCTTATGTAATATTTTGCAACCAACTGGAGAACCTGTCTTCTTTACTTCCTTTCCCTTTTTTT